>BSBK01002768.1:1615000-1886553 GCA_027943335.1 Chamaecyparis obtusa | reverse complement strand
ACACACAAACACACACACACATATATACACATACGCATACGCATACACATACACATACACACACACATAGATATTTATTTATTTACATGCATACATACATACATACATGCATGCATGCATGAATGCACGTGTGTGTGTGTGTAATAATAGGACTAAGTTTGAGTTATAAAGACTACAACACCACAAATTAGTAAGGTTTGTATTTTCATTATGTATTCTCCAATTTGTTATTGATATTGGTTCCATTGTTGAGACCTTGGTTAGGTCTTATTGAGGTTTATTGGGGAAAAAATCAAAATGTAAATTATTTATCAAATTAAAAAGAAAATAATATGATGAATAAGATATGAAAATATCCAACATTGTCTTCTTGATGTCATTTCTGTGAGAGGGGGCTGGGCACCAAAGGGACGATGAATGAAAAGGGGGAAGAAGTCAAGAAGAGACCCATAAAGAAATGTAACTAATAAGAATAGTTACCAGATAACTACCATGGGAAATTATAAAGGAATAATGAAATACCAAACCAAAAATACCCATGGCCAAATGAAAACAAGAGAAATTCAAGAGAGATCAAAGAGTAAACTGACCTAGAAAGGAAAGGAACAATGTCAAGGCTGAATGGATTAGAGAGATGATAGATACAAGTAATGGAAAAAGAAGAAAGACGTCAAAGAGAATAAAAATGGAACCCAAATTGATATTAGAACATGACAATAAGGATGTTGCAGAATGCACTTGTCATGTCCCCTTTTCAAAACAATTAGAATTAATAATTTTTGCTAAGGTCGACAAGGTCAAAAAAGTAAAATTTTGGGAAAAGGGGATAATCTGTGGAAACCAATGGATTAATAAATATTAAATATTATTAAAATATGTCTTATTCACCCCTCTTGGTTGTGAGTTAGGGTTATGCCCTCTTTTAAAGGGGTTTGGATCCATTTCGGGCTCATTCTTGAACTTGATTTGTGCTCATTGCTTTGTTGTTCTTCAGAGGCTGCCAAACCTATGGAGAAGGAGACCCAAAGATGGGATTTTTTAGGTTTCCAGGAAGGATAACGATGGTATTTTAGGCCATTCCATGTGCAATCTCATGCGGAATTTTCCCTTGTGTTGAACAGTACAGATTCGTGAGTTTTCAGGTGTGTTTTTTGTAAGAGTTTGGTGTTTCTGATTGAGCTTTTCATATCAATTTGGGTTGCTGTTGTATTGAAGACATTTTGTTTTTAAAATAGAGTTGAATATATGCCTTGTGTTGTGATTCTACTTCTGTGTTAGATTGTTAGTGTTTTATGGTGTTTTCGAGCTATTTTTGTGTTGTTTTTGGAGCCTAATGAGCATTGTATTTGAACTCCATTTTGGAGATGTTGTGTAAACTCTTTGAAGATTTGGAAGTGCATTTTTTAGGCCGTTATGATGGAAAAATTTTAGTAAAAATTTCTATTTTCAGATTTATCAATAATATGTGAAGTGTGAAGTTTTTGGCATTATTTCGAGCATACTGATTTGGGTATTATTGAGAAATTGCATAATCTTTGAAGTGTCGATTGTTTGATTTAAGAATCTAATTAGAGGCTTTAAAATATGATATAAAATTAGAAAGGGCACATTACAATGGTAATAGAGCTATGATCTTGCCAGCCTGAGGGTTTGTAGAAGTTTGCATGCAACTGAGTGAAAGAGAAAAGATATAATTGCAGTGAGAAAAGAATAAAGAAATTTTGATCAAACCTCTAGTTGGAAATAAAATTACAAAATCCAAGGAAGGAAAAAGAATGGCTGACCCGGATGAGATGGAAAAACAATTCTTCCAGGACATCCAGAACACTAAAAAACAAACAGTTGATAGTTTGGCAGAAACTAGAGAGGCTTTGCGATTATTGGCAGAAAAACTCCAAGGAGTTGTATCTACTAACGAGAGAGGGAGCACTTTAGGTGAGCCTAGGAATTTGAAACCCACACCCTCTAAATCAACAAAAACTATTTTCTTACTTTCAGATGATCCACTGGTACCAAATCCATCCCTTAATCCTATGGAAGAGGTTGCAGGTAACTTGATTGCATTGAGGGCTACTTACAATGACTTAGATGATGACTTTCACAGTTCGGCGCCTTTCAAAGATTATGTGGATATGATTCAAACACTTTTATGCCCAATAAAGAGTATAGGAGGGAGCAAGACATAAGTGGATGATAACTCAAAAATAAAATAAACAAGTTTACAACACCTACTTTTGATGGAAAAATCAAAATTTCTGCTAGAGCATGGGTACAAAAATTACAGACCTTCTTCAAACTTAACCCCATGAAGGAGAGTGATGTCATTAAATTCACAAGTCTACACTTGGAAGATGTAGCCTATGATTGGTGGTATCATGGGATGACTACTCAAGGTCATGATCATGTAACTACATTTGATGATTTTAGTCAAAGAGCGATAGATAGATTTGATCTCAAGGATGATGAAGAGTATTTAAAGAATTATCAAAGTTGAGACAAACCAAATCAATTAATGAGTATGTAAAATAATTTCAAAAGTGGTTGTTATGGTACTTGATATAAGTGAAAAGAGGATTATTTATCCTTTTCTTGATGGTTTGGAAGATTCAGTTAAGGGCTTGGTTAAGGCTTTCTCACCCTTAACCTTATAGGAAGGTATCAAAAGAAGTTTGCAGCTTGAAACTTGTGTGCCTATGAAACCAGTCACTAATCAAAAACCTCCAAATATTTGGCAACATAAGGAAAATTTTCCGAAAAAGACTTTTCTAGCACCACCACCAAAGAATGTGTCAAATACAACAAAAAAGGTGGATGAAGAGACTAGGAGTGAACTACGAAGGAAAAATCTTTGTTTCACTTGTAGAGAGCCATGGGTTTTAGGACATAGATGTTTGGGGAAAGGTCAAGTGCACTATATTGAGGTTTCTTCAGAATATGATTCAGATGAGCATGAGGAATTTCATGACACTAAGGAGGAGGAGGAAGAATAGAAAGAAAAAGAAATCAACAAGGATGGCACTTTGGCAACATTATTAGGAGTCCTAAGATACCATCCCTTTTGATTTCGAGGGGTACTAGCAGGGCAAAGGTTGATAGTTCTTCTTGATAGTGGGGTGACTCATAACTTTATTGATGAGGGATTTGTCATGAAAAGAGGGCTTAAAGTAGAAGATTTTGAGGGATTCAATGTTACTGTAGCTGATGGATTCACTATGCCTTGCACACGGGTGGTGAAACAACTCAAGATGACTTTAGGAGATTATGAGCTATGTGATCAATTCTATGTAGTTAGCATTGGGGAAATAGATCTTGTATTGGGTGTTCAATGGTTGCACTCTGTTGGAGTCTATTACATGAACCATCAAACTATGGAGTTCAAATTTCACTCCAATGAGAAAGAAGTCTTACTGAGAGGCTTATCGAATGGAGCACCTAGGGTGGTCATTGCAAAGAGGATGGAGAGGTATTTTTGAAGAGGACAAGTAGCATGGGTAATAGGAGTCATAATCCACCCAACAAGCTCTTCAAAGAATCAAGGTAATTTCCATTTTGAAATTTATAATATCCTTGATAAGCATAGTATAGTTTTCAATGATTTGCCTCTAGGATTACCGCTAGATAGAGGTTTTGAGCATGTTATAGAGTTAGAACAGGGTGCCAACCCAACTATAAGCACCCCATACCTCCATCCAAGAGGTTATAAGGAAGAAATAGAAAAAAATATTAAGGAACTCATGGACATGAGATTCATAAGGCCTAGCTCAAGTCCATTTGCATCATCTGTGGTAGTTGTCAAGAAAAAGGATGGTACAATGAGAATGTGTATAGAATAAAGGGCTCTAAAAAAGAAGACCATAAAAAATAGGTATTCCATACCACACACAGATGAACTCATTAATGAGTTACATGGTGTTGTATACTTCTAAACAATTGACTTAAGATCAGATTACCATCAAATTTGCACGAGGAAGGAAGATGTGGAAAAGACTGTGTTCATATGTCACTATGGGAACTTTGAATTTCTTGTTATGCCATTTGGCCTCACTAATGCACCAGAAACATTCCAATCTTGTATGAATAAGGTATTCAACAATCATCTTCGAAAAATTGTTTTGGTGTTCTTTGATGATATATTGATTTACAGTAAAACATGGAAAGAGCATCTAGATCACATAGTCATTGTTTTGAGAATCTTGGAGCAGTAATCCTTCTATGCTAAGTTATCTAAATGTGTGTTTGGTTTGACTGAGATCCTATATTTGGGACATATTATAAGTTCTAAAGGAGTACAGGTTGATCAACAAAAAATTCAGGCAATTTTGGATTGGCCACCAACTACTAATCTTACACAATTGAGAGGTTTCTTTGGGTTGTGTAGCTACTATAGGAGGTTCACCAAAGGATTTCCTCAGCTTGCTACCCCCTTGATTGATTTGACAAAGAAAGGAGCCTTTATTTGGATAAAAGAGGCACAAATAACATTTGATAAGCTTAAGGAGGTAATGAGTTCATGCCTTGTGCTTGCAATTCCATATTTCTCTTTACCTTTTGTTGTTGAATGTGATGCTTCCGGAGAAGGTATAGGGGCTGTCCTAACTCAAAGGGGACATCCAATAGCATTTGAAAGTAAATAATTAAATCAATTAGATAAAGGTTATTCCATCTATGATAAGGAAATGTTGGCAATCGTGCATGCACTTTATAAGTTTAGATAAAATTTGGTATGTAGGAGATTCATTGTAAAGACATACCATACTAGCCTCGAGTTCTTCTTGAACCAAATGGATTTGAATGATCATCAACAAAAATGGGTAAGCAAATTGCAAGCTTGTGGTTTTGATATTGAATATGTGAAAGGAAAGAATAATGTGGTTGCTGATGCTCTCTCAAGGAAGCCCACCTTATGTTCTTTAACATCTATCTCTGTTGATTGGAAAGTCTCCATAATTTTAGAATATGCTAAAGATTAATTTGCCACCAAGGTTTTGGATAAGTTAGTAGATGATAATATGTACAAGTTTGTTGATGAGCTGATTTATTACAAGATCGAGATGTTCTTAGTGCCAGGATCAAAGATTAAGGAAAGGATATTGAGGGCCTTTCATGACACACCTTTGGTCATCAAGGATACTTCAAGACATACATGAAACTTTGAGAGTGCTTTGCATGGAAGGGTATGAAGGAGGATGTCCTTAAACACATTAAGGAATGCATGGTATGCCAAAAAAACAAGAGTGAGCAAATTTGTCCAGCAGGGTTGTTGTAGCCACTTCCTATTCCTGAACAAAAATGGGAAAGTATTTCCATGGATTTCGTCACTGGGTTGCCCAAGGTTCAAGGTAAAGATTGCATATATGTGGTGGTAGATAGACTCACTAAGTATGCACATTTTTTCCCCATTGCATTTGATTTCAAGACATCACAAGTGGCATAATTGTTCTTCAAGGAAATTTCCAGGTTACATGGCTTGCCTAGAAACATTGTCAATGATAGAGACAGTATATACCTTAGCTATTTTTGGAAGGAGATCTTTCATTTGGAAAGAACTGAACTCACTCCCAGTACTAGCTATCACCCTCAAATAGATGGACAAACATAGATAGTTAATAAATGGATAGAGGGATATTTGAGGAACTATGTTTCAAATCAACAACATGCTTGGGTGAAATGGTTGTACCTAGGAGAGTATTGTTATAATACATCTCATCACATGTCTATTGGTACACCTCCTTTTCATTCTCTCTATGGTTATGATGCCCTTTCCTTTGTTGATCTAGTACTTTTAGATAGTATAGTACCTGCAACAAATAATTTCATTAAGCAAAGCCAAGACATATTAAGGTCCCTCAAGGATAATCTACACCATGCACAAAACCAACAAAAGTTGTACGTTGATAGGAAAAGGACTGAAAGATATTTTGAGGTAGGAGAATTGGTATTTGTTAGGTTGTAGCAATATAAGAAAATCACCTTGAAGAGGAGTGGGGCAGAGAAGCTCAAACCAAGGTTCTATGGGCCTTATAAGACCATCAGGAAGATAGGAGAGGTAGCTTATGAATTGGAACTCCCACCGAACAACAAAATACATAATGTTTTCCATGTCTCTTTCCTAAAGAAGGTTCTAGGCTAAAAAACCATTGTATCTATAGATTTAACACCTCTTCATGATGAAGGGAAATTAGTCTTAATACCAGAAGAGGTTTTGGATACAAGAGAAAAAAGATTGAGAAATAGGAGCATCACAGAGCATTTGGTCAAATGGAAAGGATTACCATTGGAGGATGCAACTTGGGAAGGAACACATATTCTTGAGCATCCCAACCTTCATTGCTTGAGGACAAGCAATATTTGGGAGGGAGGACTTGTCATGTCCCCTTTTCAAAACAATTAAAATTAATAATCTTTGCTAAGGCCAACAGGGTCAAAAAAGTAAAATTTTGGGAAAAGGGGCTAATCTTTGGAAACCAATGGGTTAATAAATGTTAAATATTATTAAAATATGTCTTATTCACCCCTCTTGGTCGTGAGTTAGGGTTATGCCCTCTTTTAAAGGGGTTTGGAGCTATTTCAGGCTCATTCTTGAACTTGATTTGTGCTCATTGCTTTGTTGTTCTTCAGAGGCTCCCAAACCTGTGGAGAATGAGACCCAAAGATGGGATTTTGTAGGTTTATAGGTTGGCTAAGGATGATAGTTTGAGGCCATTCCATGTGCAATCTCATGCATAGTTTTTCCTTGTGCTGAACAATACAGATTTGTGAGTTTTCAGGTGTGTTTTTGTAAGAGTTTGGTGTTTCCGATTGAGCTTTTCATATCAGTTTGGGTTGCTGTTGTATTGCAGCCATTTTTCTATTAAAATAGAGTTGAATATATGCATTGGGTTGTGATTCTACTTCTATGTTAGATTGTTAGTGTTTTATGGTGTTTCCGGGCTATTTTTGTGTTATTTTTGGAGCTCGATGAGCATTATATTTGAACTCCGTTTTGGAGTTGTTGTGTAAAATATTTGTAGATCTGGAAGTGCCATTTTGTAGGCTGTTGTGCTGGTAAAATTTTATTAAAAATGTCTATTTTTCAGATTTATCAATAATATGTGAAGTTGGGAAGTTTTTGGCATTATTTCGGGCATACCCAATTTGGGTATTATTGAGAAATTGCATAATCTTTGAAGTGCCGATTGTTTGATTGAAGAATCTGATTAGAGGATTTAAATATGATATAAAATCAGAAAGGGGACATTACAACACTAATGTGGGTGCTAACATAAAGAGAGAGAAAAAGAAAGAAAATTGGAGGCAAATACCCTAAAGAAGATGTCTTACTATTGAAAAGATGTGAAAGTTTACCGAAAAAATTTAAAAATATATTTAGTAATCAAGAATATGAGTGTTGGTAAGGAGTAAGAGTAGAATAGAGGCTCCTCCCCTGCTGCAACCCTCTTGAAACCCTAGGAAAGAACTGAATCTAGTTAATAACATAATTAAGTTAGATGAGAGATTTAAAGACAAGGTCTTATCCCTAAGTAAAAATTATTTAGAAAATGTAATTAATAAAAGCGTAACTAAATTAAGAAAGGAAGAATTTACTTAAAAAATGGGTGACAAAATCAGGTCATTAATAAATCAAAACAAAGATTGAAACCTTATTTTGAAGAGTCACAACCCACAAAACATGACCCATCCCCAACATCATATAAAAGTAGGACTTTTTGAACACACCTTGAGATTGACAGGAGTGGGTGAGTCAGTCTTAAACCAAAAATCTAACTCTTAATCCACTTTTAAAAGATAATTAATTCTTATTGTGTGTCACAACATAAAGGAAATGAGCACTATGCATAAGAAAATACTAGATTTACATGGAAAACCCAAGAAGGGAAAAACCCTGGTGAGATTTCTTTGACAATGTATGAGATAAGTTGTGGAGAAAAAAAAAGTACATTGACCTCATCAAGACCATTTAAATTCCTCAAGTATGAACCTCTCCTCGTGTCACCTCACTTCTACTAGCATGTTGGCGAGTTAGGGGATCTAGATGCTAAATGAAATAAAGATGATTCGATGATCTAGGAAATTAAGTGCGGCTAAATTAAATGATCACAACAATTAAGATGCTAAATATAGAAAAAACATAAATAACTTAAATGGACTAAAATAATAAATTATGAAAATTTAAAGAGGAAACTACAAAGACTAGATGATGAACTTTGTAAGCTCATTTCCCAAGATGCATGTGCGGGTCAAGGATGATAGTGTGGGTATGGGATGCTTGTGCGATGCTCATATGTTTGGTACAGACAAAGTGTAAAGATGGCCCATAAATTGAGGAAATTGATAGAATAACATAACAACGTAGTATGTGATTTACTAAAACAAAATAATATATTAAAATATGATGAGAAGAACAATTAAACTACAAAATATAAATGAGGGGTGAGATATTACTCTAGGATCAATGGTTGATGAAGTGAATGTCTTAGACTTGCGTCTCCACAAACCTGCACACACAAAAACAACAAGAAGTGTTGGAATGGTTATTTGGAGACCCGCCTTACTTAGATCCATGTTTTGGTGTTTCCATCTCCACAATAGTCGAATAGACATGATAAAATGGTGATAGATAACAATATAAAAATGATAGATAAACAATAATAAAACAAGAAATAGATAAATAATGTGATATGATGTCAAAAACACTAATGAAAAATAGTAAAGATACTCCCCTCGATGAAATGGAAGCCAAATGATGAGAGAGGGTGAGTCAACATTTTGCCAATGCAAATGGAGAGCCCAAGAACATAACGAGAGACTCTAAACTAAGAGGTGAATGAGCCAAAGGAGTGTCAAAATCATGGGAGAAGTGTATCCAATGTGAGAAGAATTGTCTAGAGAGGCCAATAGAATTCCAAAATGGTGATATAATGGTTGGGAATAGAATTTTTGTATCAGTGGGCAGAGGAATTAGTTGTTAGCATGCAGATTGGTAGTGCGTAATTCCTCGACGATGCTCTGCATGTCTATAAATTTATGAGATGAGTTCACACTGCACATACATCTCCATGGCACACATGTATCCTAGGTTGTCTAAGCCATGTGGCCAAAATTCCAAGTGGGTAGTGACAAGGCAAAGTAAGTGAGCACAAAGAGTGATATAGAATTTGTGTCTTAGGATAAGGTAGAGACATCGTGAAATAAAAAAATATATCAGGGTGCAAATTTGTGACTTTACACTTTGCCCCCACTTTAGCAAGCATATCATATCTAGAGAGATGCAAGATAAAGTAAGAGATTTTACTTGACTTACTTGCATGGATTCCATTTGCATAGGGCTTCCCCCAACTAGTATGCCCTATATTATTTATGAGTCACATGTAGCACATGAGTTGCAGACAAGCGTGCTAAATGATTTAGACAACATGTAGACACAAGACCATCAATGGAATATTGATATGGGTGGCAAGTTGTGCTATGCTAGATAGTCATATGATAGGGAAATTTTGATAGTGTTTCGACATGCATAGAAAAAGATAGATAAGCATGTGATAGGGAGTCTTTAGATGGTGTGTCGATATGTGTGGTGTAAGTTAGATAGGCATGTGAAAGGGTGACTTAGATGGTGCACTGACACATGTAGCAAAGCTAGATAAGCATGTGATAGGGCAACTTAAATCATGTTGGTACACATAGAATAAGTTAGATAAGTGTATAATAGAGAAAGATTTACAAGATAATGTATTGAACCCCATAATAGAAAGACAATATAGTAGATTGGATCCCATAAAGGCAAACACCAAGATCAATTTTTTTGAATTTTGTGAGAAAAATCTGTAATACAGACAATGAAATGGTTAGGTAAAAAGAAAATCAAACACACGTATATAACAACCCCCCTTAGAGTGAACCATGTTTCCCAAAGTAGAGCATGAGACATTCTATGGAGAGAAGAGACATTGTGGCATGTCAACATATAAGATTTTGCCATGGAATGTCACTTCTTGATAGGTGACACATGACCTCTACAACATCTTCATAGGGATAGGGGGATTTGATGGATTCATGTCAAAATCTATAAGAGCGATATACATGATCTTAGGGGACATTTCATTACTGCCAATCATGGCTTGAATATAAATAATAACACATGAAGACAAAGAAAAACAAAAAATTGTGTCAACATGGAAGGGTATCCTAAATGCCCCCAACACGACTTTGCATCATCACCAAATACAAAAAATCAAGACACAACAAATAAAAGAAAAATAGAGCACATAGAAGAAGGCTCATGATAGATAACCTACCGTGTCCAAGCACGTACAAAGTACAAAGGTAATCCAAGAGGGAACAACATTGAAAACAAGCACTGGGGAACACAAACAAACACAATCTATTCTACAGATGTGGAAGTGTGTGCTACTCTCACAAGATATCCATTGATAAATTATTGTCATCCCAATCATGATCATATGGGGATGGAGGTCGAGATCGCAAGAGAACATCCACAATGGTAGCCTTAGATGCTCCACTAATAGCTAGATTCAAGGATGAAGCAACCTTGACATTTTCATCCAAGAAACTCAATGAGGCTAGTGAGAGAAATCAGGTAAAGACCATAGTCAACACCATAATGTCCTCTAATGAGTTGAATAAACAAGCCTCGTAGTTTGTTGGAGACCCATGTTAAGGTTATCATGAAGAAGATGCCTCGTCAACCTCTACAAAAGGGGTGGAGATGAACTTGGGAGAAGTCATAGATCACAACACTGTGAGGACTAAAATAGAAAGAGAATCCATTGGAGAAAACTTGTGATGACAAAATTACGAGATAGGGGCCTTCTCAAACTTCCTCTTAAAATATGGAGGTGAATCCCTTCAACTCATTATAGTAGCCTTCAAGACATTGGAAAACTTGGCATGGTGATCATGAGAAGGGGCATATGTGGGTTGGGTGGACGTCATTGCGTTGGATATCACTTGGGCATACAACATATTCATTGACACGGCAAATGGAAAGACACCAGGTAGGGTTATGATCAACGACGAATCCTATAATGGAGAGATAAACACTTGGAATTTCTTGGTGTGAGACCCAAAGGTCACTCGTGGCACAAGGGGAAGCGAGATAGATGATTTTTTAGGGAAAAATGCTGGCGCAATTACAAAAAAGATAGGAACACAAATAAAAGTAATAAATGCGGGCTTGAAAGACACATGCGCCACCCTCACGATAACCTCACATGCTAGAGCCCTCTCTTATCAATGATGCTTATGCTCACCTGCAAGTTGGTTCTGATGTAAATGCAAGTCACTTTGGGAATCTTATGAGGGCACAAAAACATCATTCTTTATAGAAGAGGTCACCAATGTCATTATTGGAAAAGAAGGTGTCCCTACCGATAGAGCAGGAGGTGTTGTTGATATAAGTGTTACCAACTCAGTCATGGGTGCCCTTTCTCTATTTTCTTTGGAGGTCGTGGGAGGAATAGAGGATGTTGTTGGAGGTTGAGTGTTAGGTGCCAAGGGACACAATGTGATCTTGGGAGACTTCTTATCCTTATTATAAATAATGGGGTGAGGTATGTCTCCTATGATGGGAATCACAAAAGAAGGATGCACTTTAAGCTTTTGCAACATGAGTATCTTTCCCTTGTCTGCACTAGGTATAGACGTAAGAGTAGAAGATACCAGTAGAAGCTGCAAGACCTGAGGTGAGTGAGGAGGCTTCCCAGAGGATACACGCTTGTCTTGAGCCCTAGATGGAGTAGAGGATGAAGTGTACTTTGCCTCACGAGATGGATGAGAAGGGGGAGCATGAATAGGTGCTAAATAATTCAAATTCAGTTCATTGGCCTTGTACTTCTAATAAGCAAGGAATGTCACGTCATGTTAGAGACACTACCCCTCCCTTCTCGCCCTATCACCAACCAACAGGAGAGGGAGACACTCACTAATGCCACACCAAAGGAATCGACGAAGTAAGTAAGGAGTCTATATGGATTTGGGGGAATAAATAGAGTACAATCCCTCCCCACCCAGTAGTTGGGATGAGGCGGAGCAAGTGGAGAGCCATAGCAAATGAAGACGCTTACTGTGCTTCGATGCACACACTTCCATCATAGTGAATAGAGAAGTGAATCATACCTACCATCCATCCACACTGAGTGCTCTCTTATCTGGGGCGCGACTGTGCATGTGGGGGGGGGCTTTATTGAAGTATGCCCTAAATGATCAAGCGAGAAGCCCCCACGGGAGACCGAGGGGTGATATCTAGTATTCTAGGTAGTATAGATGACACCCTTGTGAGGAAGTTTTAGGAATTTATGCATGATCAAGGGGATGTTCCCATGGAGGTCA
Organism: Chamaecyparis obtusa; assembly: GCA_027943335.1. Lineage (NCBI taxonomy): Eukaryota > Viridiplantae > Streptophyta > Pinopsida > Cupressales > Cupressaceae > Chamaecyparis > Chamaecyparis obtusa. Next base: position 1,874,205 of record BSBK01002768.1, on the reverse strand, counting down.
ACCAAGGGATACTTAGTTTGACTCGAAAGAGGTTTGACTCAAGGATTACGACAAAAGTCAAGAAAACCACCTTGGGCACTACTTGAGCCATCAAGATGGTGGACCCAAGAGGAAGGGACAACCCATCACGTGTTCTAATGGTGGTGACAGACTCATCATATTTCACCTGATTTAGGTTGATAATGAAGAGGACCTCCTCAGTGATCACATTAATGCAACATGCATGGTTGACCAAGACACCTTTGACAAAGATGCCATTGATAAACATTAGGACATAGAGGGGAGAAGTCTCTCCAATGTACAACTCATCCATAGGGGTGAAGGTCACATTTGTATCAGAAACCCTCCAAACAAGTAGCAAAATTAGAGTGATGGTCATTATTTCCTATAAAGTGACTGCTACTCAAAGAGGGGAAGGTTTACAAAGAGGTTTCTTTTCACATCAAGTTCACCAAAATGTGGAGAAGGAAAAAGTACACCGACCTCAAGATTAGTTAAAGTCTTGTAGTATGAACCTCTCCTTGCACCACCTCACTTCTACTAGCGCACTAGTGAGCTAGCAGATCTAAACGCTAATGGTAATAAATATGATTTGATGAACTAGGAAATTAAGTGTAGCTAATTTAAATGATCACAACAATTAAGATGCTAAATATTGAAAAACGTAAATAACTTAAAAAGTAAAATATTAAATTATTCAAATTACAGGAATTGAAAGAGGAAATTGCAAAGATCAGACACTAAACTCTGCAAGCTCACTGCCCACGACACATGCTTGGGTTGAGGATGACAACACAAGTATGAGATGCTAATGCGACACACATACGTCTCAGACAAACAAAGTGTAGAGACGACCCATAAATTGACAAAAATGATGGATTAACATAGAATGTGATTGTATATGAGTAAATATTTTCGTTAGTAAAATGCAAACAACATAAAATAAAGCATTAAACTAACTAAATCTACTCATACCTTAGATTGAGTGGAATGGAGGCACCTTACTCCATTGATTTGCTCATTTGATGTTATAGTGTGGATATTGCTCTCCAAAACATAGCTAAATGATTCGTACATGATATATGGATTAATGCTAAGGCTAATATGAAATCTATATGGGCAAACTAGATGCAAAACTAGTGGATTTCTATATGAAAAACTATACTAAATATACAAAGAGATTATGCTTAAATGGATATGAAACTATATGAAAGCTATGATAGAAAAATGCACAATGAAAATCTCTAAACACAATTTGACATGATAACTCTATAATTGATGGATTGATTGGAATGCACAAGGAGAGGTTCCTATTTATAGGAATCAGAGGGAAATGGACAGTTGATATTTAAATTGAAATGGAGGGCTAGGATTAATTTGGATCAATGAATTGGAGGCCATGTAGGCAAGGGTGGTTGGCCATGTAAGAGAGATGAGTCGCTTACACATGTGTGAGCAACATTGAAAATGATGAGAAATACATGTCAAGTGGGAGACAATGTAAGACTAGGGTGGCTCAAGGTGGCTATTGGAGACAAATGTGTAAGATGAGGGTAGTTATCTATGGAAGGTTGGTGAGTTTGAATTTGGGAATGTGCTCACACATGTACGTGAGACAAATTAAAAATTGAGGAAAATATTAATGAGTGTAGGAATCAAGAAATTAGCTTAATTAATTAAGGATTAAATATTCAATATGCTTTTAGGGTGGCATGATGAATTTTAGGCTAGGATTAAGTTTGATTAATTTAAAGTTAATTATACTACAGGACTAGGAGGAAAGATGAATTTATTCAAATAAATAAATTATTTTGATATTGGCTAAAAGGGGATAATTAAATTAATTAATTAGTTAAAATTAATTACATTATCAAGCCAAAAGAAGGAAATAACATAATCATTTGATTTAAAATTAATTATATTATAAGTCTTAGGTAATTAATTAATTAAAATTTAATTAATTACATAGGACATGTTAGTATGAATTTATTCATAAAAGGACAATTTTGGATGTCTACATTTTGCCCCTCTTTGATGCAGTATCTGAAAGTGGCATCATGTCAACAAAGAGAAAAGGGCGCCTCAGAAAGGAAGGACAGAGGTTAGAGAAGTCACGACGGAGTAGCGTTAATGGAAATGTATGCTCCCTTGAGAAAATGGCACAAAAAAGAAAAACTTCAGAGACTTCTTGAAAAGGAAGGAAAAGAGAAGAGGAAGGCAAGGAGGAGGAAAAAAGATGGTATACGTGACCAACAAGGTGATGAAAGTGAAGTGGGAAAGAAAATGGGGTCCAAAGGTGAAAATAAGGGCCAATGGAAGGGCTACAAGCAGGTGATGAGGGGCCTACAAGGTGTCACTTTCACACTCATTGGCAATCATATGACAATGATTCCATAAAGTTGTAAAACATCTTAGGCTTGAGACTACCCAAAATGAGTGATCCATACACAACTAATTACAAAGTTATAGTGTTGACATCACAATACAAGGCTCAACCAATTTTGGATGAGAAATAGAAGACTTCCTTAAATATTTATTAGTCAAACAAGAAATTGGAGAAATCACTAGATAGATCAGGCCGTATAGAAGCAAGCGTTTCCTTCTACTGCATTGTAATAAAGAGTTTTAGATGAACTCGATAAACTATGAAGCATATGGTCAATAGACAACTTCTTTGATGCAGTGAAAGCAAAATGTGATATTTGTATCACTAAACCATTTTTGGTATTAAAATTTGACTTTGGAGAAATATTCGCATTATCATCAACACTATTAGGGTTTGGTTCCAAAACCTAAAGTTGTCTTTCCAAGAATTTGAGGTACTTGATAGCCTCGTCCAACATAATAGCTGTGTTGAGTTGAGTTTTGAACTGTGGGGTATTTGTTTTTCCAAAGACTAAAGTTTTAGGGAAAAATAATTGTGATCCTTGTATGCCTAAATACATGGTTCTATAGGGTTCGCAAACATGACATTTTTTCATGGAAAAACTCAATTCACATCTTCTCTTGAACAATTGAAGATGCTTGAAACCTTGTCATAAGGTTGAGACACAAGTGAACTAAAACCAAAATAACGATATTATGTTTGAAAAGAAACATAAAGACTCCAAACATACAAATATTCTATGAACATTTAAAAAAAAAAACTTACAATTGAATTTATATTTCCAATCTCTTACATCATCTAAAATGTGTTTGGTGATTTTGGCACGCTTATATTCATCACTTCTACACCATGGTTATCTCCGAGTTAGACCATAGGTTACTTTGTCATGGGGCTACTCACCTACCCCTTTACTACCTGCACTACCCAAATAGGCTTCTCGACGGGTATAGCATCCGTCCTCACATAATAGCAAATCAATTTCAAACAATGACAAATCAGAAGAGCAATAATCACAATTACTATATACAAATAGTTGAGAGCACGATAAAGGCGAATAAAATTTTCCACAGGAGATTAAGATTCATCCAATATTTGGTGGAGGAGTGGAGGTACGAGCAGCTTTGAGAATTCACGGGTCAAAATTTCAACAGTAGACTGATTAAAAAAACCTTAGCTCGTCAGAAATGGCAGGGCATGTTGATATTCCCCAAATTTACAGCACATAAATAAGGCGTTTATTACAGTCCAAACGTGTAAGAACCGGATTCATCACACAGGCTTTGGAATGTGTTCCATGGAGGTTGGGGTGAATCTGGACCGTCCCGTACAATATTTGCGCCATTTTAGGCAATTCTCATAATATACGCTATGTGCTTCGAACAGTGAGAATGAATAGACGGAGCAGTTAATATGAATGCAGTTTGAGAGATAGGGTTCGAGTACCAGTACGATGTCGTTATTGCTAAAAGCGGCACGCATTTACCTACATTCCGGGAAAGAAATAGACATAAATGAGGCTGCGCCGGCGGGATTCGAACCCGGGACCATGTGAGAGAACAGGTACCGAAAACTGCATAATTAGGTCGCGTGGTGGAGTCAAGGCTTCCACAGTTAACATCGCTGTGCTGCATCATTAGGTACTGTAATGGCGGTGAAAAGAAAAGAAACGAAATTGTAGGGTTAGGAATTGTGCTGTAGAAATGTGTTTGTAGGGTTAGGAATTGCTGTAGAAATGAACAGTTTAGCTTACTGTAGCGGGTTTGACTTCGATTAAGGGGAGGAGAGGTCGCTGTCAAGATCCCCAGGCGGATCGAGGTGAAAGCGACGGTAAGAGTGCCAATTGCAGACAGAGGTACGAACATCCATCACGTCGTTGTCTCCCATCATCATATTTTTTCTTCTAATTATAATTCCATTTCTCCAGCGGTGGAGTGTGTCACGAAAACCGAGGAAGGGAAGTGATAGGAGTAATTAAAAGCGCCCCGGAATAAGAAAAGGAAGATGTCAGTAGTTTGGGAGGCCGCAGAAATATGGCAGAAATCTAAAATGTCTCGTGCTTACCAATGCTTTTTTCAGCTTTGCTTAAGGGCGATAGGCTTTCAATTGGTTCAAGGTTCGAGCCCCACAAACTCCACTGTGGCTATTAGTAGTATTGGTATTGAACCTTTTTTAGGCTTTTGCCTTATCTTTCTCGTCCTCCTACCTCGTCCCGCGATGCTGCTGTTAAAGATTTGAGCGATCTTTTTATTCTCCACTTTTTTTGTGATTTCTTTTCATTTCTACGTCTCGTCGTCTACATACAGACGGCGCTGCAGTTGTAATTACTGTCCGAGGGTGTACATCCGACGGCTACGGTAGTTGCTTAATTCGCGGAGAATATTCACCACCTTTCGATTGGGCAAAAAGTCTCGGGGTAACTTAAAAAGGGTGTGTGTGATCTGCGATCTGTAACGATTTTGGCTTTACGAGGAGAAGCGCCAAATCCATTTTCTAACTTTTAAGTTTGTGGTAGAGGTGAGGAGATTTTGAGGAGGTCGGCAGTTCGATTCTCTGGAAACGGAAAGAAAGCCTTAGGCCTTTTAGTCGCAGGAGTCTGTTTGTGCGTAGCGTTTTAACACGCGAAGCTCATGTTGTTTGGCTTTTGTCTCTTGTTTTGTGAACCTCTTTCTTAAGGTGAGGACTGTGAATCCAGCTGGAGGTTGGGTTTTCGAGTTGCAGGGTGGGTTGAATTGTGTTGGCTGCGTTAACTTTTCAATGAGCGCAATGGGATGCTGTTGTTTGCTGTTGAGGTTTTGACTGTAGAAGCACTGAAATATGCGTCTGTTGAAATTCCTTTGATGCGCTCCATGCTGCTGGGTTTCCGTTCCGTTCTATGTTTTTGAAAGGTCACGAGTTCGAGACTCGCTATTTGCAAGCTTGAATTGATAGGGCTGTGATCGCAGTCGTACGACATTTGCAGCATCGCAGGTGCTCTAACTACCGTTGGATTGAATATTTGGCCGTAGATTTGGAGTTGGAGCCCCAAGTCTAGGCGTTTGCGTTTGTGAAGCTAATGGGATGTGTCAATCCAAGTGGATGAAGATGGAGGAGAACAAGGGCGGCATGGAGGGCAGCCAGGACGGAGGCGATGAGAAGACGAAAAATTGCAGCAACGGCAACGGAAATGGGTGGCCTTACGCAATTAGCGGAAAATGTGGAAACAGAATTATGGCGAGCTTGTGGACGTGGCCGGATGCAGTCGACGGGTTTCTGAGCGGTCGAATAGGTGGGAAATGGTACAGGACGATGGTGCTCTTGTGGCTCTTGGTGGGGACTTCTGTGGCAGCCTGGACATATCATTCCATGTCAAGGGAAATGGCACGACGCCGCCACGAGAATCTGGTTAATATGTGCGAGGAGAGAGCCAAAATGCTGCAAGACCAGTTCGTTGCTAGCATGAATCATGTCCGGGCTTTGACCGTACTCGTGTCTACCTTCCATTTGGAGATGACTCCTTCAGTTCTATATCAGGTTCGTGTTTTCAGAATTGAAGCCCTTTTTTTTTCAGCTTGCTGTAAATTTCACGGCTACAAATGTAATAAATGTATTTTGAAAATATATGTCCAAGATTGAGCAGATTTCATGATAATCCGTCCTTTCCAGCGGCAAGTTTTCAACATTCCTCCGATTTCTGCAACAAATTTGATGTGCTGAGATACAAGCTCAAAAATTATTTATGTTTTCACACTTATCGGTGTTTACGTCCATAAAACGTTACACATCTATTTTCCTAACTAATTTTCATTTTCCTTCAAATCTTAGCAAGCAAGGTACTGTATTTGAGTATTTGAGAGCAGAGGAAGAACTTTGCAAATTTCGACTTGGTTGTATATTTCGCATTTTCCTTTTGAGGTGTTCATTTCGAACTTATTTCTCATTTGAAATTTTGAACTCCTACTGTATTTTGTGGATATCTCACAACGTTTTTTAGGCATATTTGTATTTGTATTACTTTTACCCTCCGTAACAGATATTTTGTGATTTAGGCAAAATGTCACTACTTTTCTCAACGAGTACTTGCTTTCATTTTTCTGCAAATTCCACCGCCCTAAGTGAAACTTTGCCTTCAATACCGCTAATAGCTACTTATTTCCAAGTGCTCATTTGCTGTTTCAATCAATGTAATAGCTACTCTGTTTGTTTAGTACAACCTCTGCAAGCTTCTCCACCTTTATCTACATGTCCGCGTGGCGACTTTTAAGCTCTATAAGTTCTAGAGAGCAGGCGTAGGCTATTTTGTTTCTTCCAAAACCCTTACAAATTTTCACATTACAGTTTCTTTCTGATGCTTGTACTAAAATTTCCATGAAACCTGCCGTGTATACTTTCTTGAATTTAGTCAGGCCTACAAGTGATACATTAATATTTTTCCTAATTTTTACCGGTGAAGGCCAGTGTATTGTATTATTTGATCCTAACTTTTACACATTTTCGCACTCTAAATCCTTTGGAGAAGTTCACCTTCGTTTCTCCAATAATTTTACTGAAAATTAATGTTTCTCAACGAACGGAAATCTTCTCAGATGCTTATTTTCTTTTCTCTGTCTTGGGTTTTCTTTATACTTGTATAGCGACTACGGTTCTAATGTAATAAATATTGTCCATTACTTTCTCATTGATGATTGTTTTCAATTCTTCCTAAACCGTCTCTCTTTCAAACCTAATAGAAATCTGTGAGTTTTTAGCCCACATTTCCAACAAGACTCTTCACAGGCTATTATTGTCGATTCTATATTTTCCACCGCCTCAATATTGTCAGATCCATTGAACTACACAAATTCTCATAATGCTACCTTTTCGCACACGCCTAGCTGCAATTGTCGATGAATCTGCGATTCTGCGGTTATAACGGAGTGCATTCTGTGGTCGATTTTTCGAATTTATTCACACCACAGCATTTCTGAAGGCGCATGTGCTCATTTCTTAATGGTTAATGCCAAGATTTACAGACTCTAGCACACCATTATTTCTGCTGTAATTTTCTTTATTATTACTTTTACTTAACGAGAGAATAGCTTTCGCTATTACATACAAACGTATAAACGTATTCTTTTTTAGGTAATACGTATTATTGTCTGTGCAGGAAGTATTCGCGGCATATACAGCTCGAACGGCGTTCGAGAGACCGCTGATGAGCGGTGTGGCGTACGCGCAGCGTGTTATGCAGTCGGAACGGGAAGAGTTTGAGAGATTACAGGGATGGAAAATACGGCATATGCATACGAAGGAGGTGCAGCCTACGCAGGAGGAGTACGCTCCCGCCGTATTTTCCCAGGAGACAGTGTCGTATCTCATATCGCTGGACATGATGTCTGGCCAGGTGGCGTTTCTTTTCTTTAATCCATCACAAATATTCTGCAGATCTTTTGGTGTCCCCAACAAATCATTTTGTTTTGTTTTATTTATTTTGAACAGCACGATCGTGAGAATATTTTGAGGGCGCGCGAGTCTGGCAAGGGAGCGTTGACAACGCCGTTCAGGCTTCTCGATTCCAGCCATTTGGGGGTTGTTTTTACTTTCGCCGTTTACAGTAAAGAACTTCCTCCACACGCCACACCCCGACAGCGAAAGGAAGCTACCGTGGGGTAGGTGATCACGATCATTGCATTTTCTGTTTGATTGCACGACTCTTCTTTTCGTATTGATGGCCGTATGGCCGTATTTAGCGATATTTGCTGTTCTAGATAAAAAAAAGATTGTATAACAATAGAGCAAAACGTTATAGACTTACGGGAAAAATGATAAGGTACAATACATTATGTACCTAAGCGACAATATCTTTATGAAGTAAAATATATTTAAACATCTAAAAAGGAAATTCTAAATTAAGAATTGTGAAAAATAATAGCTTGGCAGGCAGATCGTCAAATTTAGGCACGGCACGACTGATCCCTTTCCCGTTTTCGGTAAAGTGCAGTCCGACTTTTATGTTTTTAAAAAAAGTGCGTAGCAGCCGTTCACATTTTAAAAACTCCTCGCTATCATCTACCAAATCAAATTAGCTGTTCCAACAGGATGACTGATCTAATAATATTGAGAAACAGCAACTGTGAAAACAACACATGGAAAATATGTAGTTTTTAAGAGACTGAAAAAGAGAGAATCAACACAAATAAAGTTTTTAATATTTTGGTTATCTGGAATTTTCTATATTTTAAGAGTAGCAATTTGTAATTTTAAACTGTTTTTCGAGCTGATTCTTCCAAACAATCTTAGAGTATAGATTTCCCTTCTCTTTGTTTATTTGATATTTCCATCTGTATATTACAATTGTTTTCCATTATAAAATATTCTGGTCTATGTTACGTCTAAATATCGCAAGTGTCATCCGGACGATGCGAAGAAAATTGTTTTGTCTCTATTACTCGGTTTCATACGCTCGGTGTTGTGGTATAAGGAGCGTGCTGATGAAATGATGTTGTCAATAGAATTCAATTCATAAAAGTTTTGTCTGATTTGTCTTTTTCCTATCATTGATGAAATATAGGGGGAAAGAATTATACGGAGGCTATTATAATTACCTCCTACCAATTTATATTTCTGAATTCCCTCACCATATATTTTATTAATGATAGAAATTAACTTAAAAAATATAACCAATAAGTTGAAAAAAGGGGTTGGATGAGGAGGTTCAATGAATTTAATAACATTCAATTTTACTTTTGAAAGTTCTAAGATATGGAACTTTTAAATCAAAGTTGAAGTCTAGGTAGATAGAATTTTAAATATATTTGATTCTTATAATAATAATAACAAAATTATTATATCTATATGTAATAATTTTATTATATATATGTTAAAATTTATTTGGTTTTTATCTTAAAACTAATAGAATTCAGTTATATTTTATATGTCAGATCTTAATTCATCAAACTTTTTTTAATATTTAAGTGGCTTGTATGATATCTATGTTTTGATACTAAAATCATCGTGTTTATCATACACAACTTTTTAGCAAGAAATAATTGAAAAATAAATAAATCTTTTAATTTAGCCATCTAATAATTCATTTGTACTTTGAGAGAAATAGTTGGAACAATAATTAAATCTGCCAATTTACTATTTTAGTCATGCTATCGAATAATATTATAATTCCGTTACTCTTTGTAACAATTTAATAATATTAAATATCAATAAGATATTTCATTAAAACTGATGCAGCCTACTAATATGCCAAAATCACTGGATCGTGGTTAGAATTTTCAGTAGGCATCATGGCCATTGTTTTTATATCCACATTGTGTCCATTTTTAAGGCAACAACAATAGCATTGTTAAGAGATTGATAAAACCATGTCACATATTGCAATGATTAGATGGTTGAGGGTGCTAACGTTCAAGGCCGTGTCTTCTTATGAAAGTCGATTAGAGTGTCCATTTGTAAGGCAACAACAATAGAATTGTTGAGAGATTGGTAAAGCCATGTCATGGATTGCATTAAGGTAACACATACAAATTGATTCTATAAAGCGCATGTAATTTTGACAAAACTAGTAAAGATTAAGGTCCTTGTTAGTAGGCTTGGTGAACATTGATGGTGACTTGCCTTGAGATTAATCATCATTAATAAGGTACCACATACAAATTGATTCTATAAAGAACATGTAATTTTGACAAAACTAATAAAGATTGAAGTCCTTGTTAGTAAGCTTTGTGAACGTTGATGGTGACTTGCAACTTGCACTTGCCTTGAGATTTATCATCATTATTTGAGGGATTTGTATGTTCGAAAACAAAATGGGCAGCCATGAAAGATTGATATGGACCTCATAGTTTAAAAAATGAAAGGGAAGAGAGATCATAGTCAAGAGAGTTTATGTGTAGGATGAGAGTGTATAACCTATCTAATCAAATATTACCAAGTAAGACCTATGCAAAGCAATTTGAGGTGGTTCATAAAAACTGTACTATAGTGGGGTGGTAAGAAGGGGAGTTGATGCTCCCACACTACACATAAACTCTATGACATCAAAGATGATTCAATCACTTTGTGGGAGGATTATATAATTATTTGACTAATGCAATGTTGTTGTATCAATCACCTTAATAATTTGGATGGCGCGTGGCCACTATCTCTAAAAAATTGGATTGAGATGTTATTTGTCTTTTGGATGACTCATGTAAAGAAGCTTTTGGTAAAAATACATTGTTTCTCTTAGTTTTGGCCAAGGATAGTGTTCTGAAAGACGTTAGTGTAGGAGAAATCTCAGTAACTAATGTTTGTTTATTGACTATTCATGTTGCTAGTGCGCTCCAATCAAAATTAAAGACTCCTACGTGATTTAGAGCATCTAGAAAGCATTTGAGGTGGTGAAGGAAAACCCTTCTTCAAATAGTTTGGAGACATTTTCGATGGTCTCTTTTAACTGACCAAAACCTTTGGTGTGCTACTATTATTAATGGCTCTTGTTTGCCTTAGGTGGAAATGCTTGTTAAAGAACTGCAGCTCTTTCAAATGGTTGGTGGTGCGAAATGTGTGTTGTACACCATGCATAATAAATATTGTAATTTTGTTTATTTAATTGTGTTGCCTCTTAAGATATTCACAACATATTAAGATAGGTCATCTTGTGGACATTTGGATTTTGAATGGTACATTGGAGAAATGCATTTAATATTAACTGTCGGTTGAATGAGCTCAGGCCTTGACGGGCTAATATTTTATCATACCAGTTTGGTTCTGTGCAAGTTTGGTCTATTAAGGCAAGCACATAGGTAGTAGTATGGACAGGTGTACGCACTTGGAGGCTGAGTAGTGAGGAGTTTCTTGTTGAGAGATCTTTTGACTAGCGTGGAGTGGGATGTGTTGATCTCATGTGCTGACGGATTGATCTAATGAGGAGCACAAATTGGGTAGCTTAATGCTTTTGACAAGATCCTGCAAGGAAAGGCCAATGAATGTATTGTAGTCATGCTGTTGAGATAATAGGTATGTGGTACTTTGAAGGTTGTGGTTTTATATTGAAAAGGTTCTTCGAGTTATATTTGATATCATCTTGATGCAGGGTGAAATCTTCCCTCTGGCACTCAACCTCAAAACTCTAAACAAATAACTAAAATAGAGACTCTTAGTTCTCAGTGAAACATTCAGATTGCAACATAGAAAGATAATTTTATTAATACCAAATCTGCAAACACATTTCTTGTTTTTTTAGGCAACCCACTCTCTCTCTCTCTCTCTCTTTATTAACACAGCTCTAAAACTCTTCCCCTGCATGAAGCGCTCGGTAGCCACTACAGGGCAGTTTTGTGTAACATCAAGCATCTTTTGCTGGCAATGGTTACGGAATTTGGCATTACACATGCCTGTTGACTTTGCTTGGAAGTTTCTAAATCCTTTACATTGTTTCAGTTTGTGCATATCAGGCCTGACCCTCTTTTCATTCTTATTTGCCAGATGCTCCTGCATCACACCTTATGTGTATGCTTTATTTGTCTTTTGCATTTTGAATTCTGTATCTTATTTAGCATAGTCTTTCTCTCGTAAAGGTTATGCATGTAGAAATTGACACTTGATGCTTGCAATTGCTAACAACTTTCGATATTATAATAGATGTAGTGTTCTCTAGATTGGATCTTGTTCTTGATGCTGTAGGAAAATTTCAAGCTTTCCAATGTCAACTTGCCTTCAACCCATGAAATTCAACATCTTGTGTATGATGTAATACTTCACAATTTGGGCTTCAATCACTTCATGCAGTGCAAGGACTGGTGGGGAAATTTTGATTCCAATTTTAAGAGTTGCACCTGGGCTTCTCTACATGGCTTAGCCCATTTACTTCTGCCTTTTTGCAAGCTTGACAGTGGGTGGTCCAATTTCCTATAGGCCTTGGTTTGTTGGCTTGAACACATTTGGCAGTCCAAACTGGAGCCTAAATTGTCCATTTTCTTTGGTGTCTGGTCTACCAAGGACTTCCTATTGGAGAAAGACTTTTGGATATCAGCACTGATCATGTCTTGCATGTAGACTGTTGAGTGCTTTCAAGCATCTTTTGCGGACTTACCCTATGGCACAAAGTGCTTGTAATTTTTTACAATCTTTTTTCTGTCTGGGATTCGGCTCCTTGGTTGTCTTATACTGTGAAGATTTGACATTTGTTATCTTTCAGCGCTAGAAATCTTGCAGTAATGCTCTCAATGATATTGAGACTTTTGAGTTATTTTAAACTTGTAACAAGAAAGTTCATGTTGTTAACTCTGTATACAATTCATTTCTCTTGTAACAAGAAAGTTCATGTTGTTACCTCTGTATGTAATTTATTTCTTCGAGGACTTTTTCAAACACCAGGGTAGGACACCATTACCAAGCAGAAATCTGTCAGATATTGCTCTCTAGGAACACTGCCACCTGCTAGCAGGTAGTGAAGCAGATTGCACAGCTTGAGCAGTTTTTTACCACCTCCTTTGTGTAGGGTGGTGCCATAAAGACTGCTACTATTTTGTCTTTGCCTCTTAGCTGGGGTTTACTGACCTTGCTTGCTGTTGATGATCCTTAGGACAGTTGGGACACACCTCATCCTCCTTGTAGAGAAACCTGATGGGATGATCAATTTTCTCTGTTGTCGCATGCTCGGATGATGAATTCATCCTTGTGGTGCAGCTGTATTTGCCTAGGGGAATGACACATTCCTTTGATTGTGCTGCTTTTAGTTTACGTTTCGATGAGTTGTGCATGTTAACAGTAATATTTTTATTGAAAACCTTGCAATATGTACTTTTAATTCTTTATGATTAATATACAACTGATCAAAGTGTTTGCAAAAAAATAAATCTATGTTGTCTCATATGAAAACCTTTATGCATTTGATGCATCTGTTTGCTTGTCTAAGCATTTCTTATGATATTGGCAGGTATTTAGGTGGAGCATTTGATGTGGAGTCACTGGTAGAAAATTTGCTTCATCAGCTTGCTGGAAACTTGGGCATCATTGTTAATGTGTATGATACAACAAATAAATCTGATCCTGTACTGATGTATGGCTCGGAAAATATTCATAATACTTTCTCAAATGGTCACCATATGTGTAAAATGGACTTTGCAGACCCTGATAGAAGCCATGAAATGCACTGCAGGTATCGGTCATAAGTTTTGTCAGATACTATGCATGACTGAATAGTGAATTCTGTAATTTTTTTATGTTCTTGTCTCAGAAATCTTTAATTTGATAAGATTTAATTGCTCCAGAGGATATGGATCCAGTTGAGTTTCAATGCATTATTTACTTACTGCTTACTTCTGTGAGACATCCTTGCTGAATCACTATTAAGGTTGCTTACATGGCTTGTTATGTGTTTCTTTTGCAGCTTCTCTGATGCCCCACGATTTTCATTTTCAGCCATCAGAACATCTCTTGGCATTTTCGTTATTGTAGGTCTAGTTGGACATATTTTGTCTGCAGCCATAAATCGTATCAAAAAGGTTGAAGAGGATTTCAGGAAAATGCAAGAACTCAAGGCCCGCGCTGAAGCAGCTGATGTGGCAAAGTCTCAGGTATGCTAATTTGCATTTCGGTTGGTAAAGGTTATCCATGTAGTGATTCTTGTGTCCTCAGCTTTTTATATTGATGATAAGGATCATAAGTTTGAAGGGATGAGAAGTGGATATTATATTTAGGAAAATGTGTCCAACTTCTTCAGGTTTGGGTAAAGATCATTGAGTAGTGCAATCAGAGCAGTTTGTTATGGTCTAAACAGATTCTAAAATTTGGACTATTTTGAAATTTTCACACTGTACATTATTTGACCAAAAACGGAAAACAGCAGTTTACAGCCTGAATTCTACCTTTTCAACTGCTTATGATTATTCAAGGTGGCTTAAATAGATCAGAATAGTGTGCTGCTTCAACTGTGCGTGGCTGCATAATTGTCCTCTGTTATTCAATATTGCTGCATTATTACTGAAAAGTAAGCAGCTCTCTTTCAACCTTAAATCATTTTCAATAAAAAGAGTATATGCAAGGAAAGTAAGCTTTATAATTCCCCAAAATACTGAATTCTTTCATCTATTCACCTGAGTGAGTTGTTACTGCTTAAAAATACTAAAACTCTTCTCCATGATATGGGTACCATGCCAAATATAAATATACAGGATTGCTGTTCAAGATGCTATAAAAAATCGGCGACTCCTTAATAACATGAAACAATTTTGCAAGTACTGTTTGTCTTGCCCAGGTATACCAACACTGGAATTGTTGTCTTGCAAGTACCATGCCAAATATAAATATACAGGATTGCTGTTCAAGATGCTATAAAAAATCGGCGACTCCTTAATAACATGAAACAATTTTGCAAGTACTGTTTGTCTTGCTCAGGTATATTAACACTGGAATTGCTGGTTCTTTATGTTCCTAGTCACAGTCTAAGAGATGCTAAGATGTCTTAAACCCAACTTGAAGGTGATGTCCAGCTTGTTGGAGTTCTATTAAAGCTTAATTTCTATTCGTGGATTTATTTTTTGCTTCAAGAATATTTATCATGTCATAATTTGATAGTGAAATTTACTCTATAGTTGGTGTTTGTAACCTGATTAACACATATTTTGTTCATCGAATCTTGTGGATCTTAGGGATAATATGTTGAATTTTGCAGTAAAATGTGAGTAATGATTTTTAAACAATAAACTTGATGCATCTTTCATCCACATTTTCTGACTTGTTAGAATCAACTATGGAAACTAACATGTCATGGTTGTTAATGGAGTTCCTTTCTACTATTATGTTGAATTTTTCTGTAAAAGCTGTATCATGATTTTTATTCAATGAATTTCCTGTATCATGATTTAATATAAGGAATTTTCTGTATCCATATATCCTTCCATTCATACTTTTCTGAGCTATTAATATCAACTATGGAAACTAACATCGCATTGTTATCAATGCAGTTCCTTGCTACAGTTTCCCATGAGATCCGTACACCAATGAATGGTGTTCTTGGTAAGTCAAGTATTATAACATGATTTGTACATGTCTTTTTAATTTTGTTAGTATTCATTTTCTTTTTAATAGTTACTGCAAATGCAGCTTGATTTTGTTTGATTATGTGCAAATATATATTTGCTAGAATTTGGAAGCTTGGATAAAATAGACATTAGATCATGAATTTATTAAAATGTTAAATTGGTGTTTAATTAGTTTGAGGTGCTGGCCCTACTCTTTGTTTGACTTATTTTTCAAAAACTATTTGTCCTCGTACAGAGTTCATCCTTTTTTTTCTTAATTAATTGGTGGCTTGAAATTAATGGTTTGCTTGGAATGTGAATAAAGGGAATCATAAAAACAATGCAGTGTTACATTTTGCTAATGTATCGTGTAAAGTTGAAACTTACACTTTACTGCCGAGAACCAAATCCTTACCCTTTGAGAACCATGAGTGTTGTGGGGGTTGCTCTCTGAAGAAATCTTGAATGATGATTTTAAACATGGAGCCTGGTTCAGCATCAAGGAAATCATTCCTCACTTAGCATTTGATCATTGCTAGGTTTACTTCATTTTTTTAATCTAGTGTTTATTGTTGTATATTTTCTTTTATTTAATGGGGATGATCACCTTTGGTGGTTGCTCTTATGGGGCCTCTGTTTCTTATCATGTATTTACTATTTTAGTCCCTAACCTGCTGTGGGAACTTGATAATTATGAATTTTCAACTTCAACCTTTGTAGTCTTTTTAAACTGACAAGCTTTTAGTAATAATATATTTTTACACCTTATTTGGTATATAGATATTACTCTTTTTTTCTTTCTCTACTTTAACTTTCCTCTTTCTGTTTTTTTTCTTCATTTCATATAATATCATCTTGAACATATGTTTACTTAAGGTTCATTGTTCTCGGTTGAAATTATCCCAAAGCTTAACCTCTTTTAAGCTGGTCAATTTAAAATGGTTAAAGTCTTATCAAAAGTTCTCATTATATGTTCAGAATGATTCGGGTGGCAGCTTAGGAGATCCCTCCTTAAGACTCTTTACCAATGCTAAGGATTTGAAATCTCAAGATGCAATAGAAAGCCTAAAATTTTCTGGAATCATTTCTTCTTGCTCTAGGATGTGACATTTTCCAGAAAACAGTTTGTAGTGACTTGAGAAAATAAAATTTTAAATACCTGAAATGTTGAAAAAAACAAAATTACAAAATCTCTTCACTTTTTGGGGGACCCTTGTTACATAGCAGTTATTTTTTATTCTTTGACTCTTCATTTCCTGCTAAATGTACATACAAAATTGCCATTTCTCATCTCTAAGATTGATATATTTTTGTAAGTTACTTTCATTTTCAATAGTGTTACCTTATATTGTAGTATTGTGTTTATTGATTGCAGTAATTTCTATTGATTTGTTCCTTGCTTTCGAAACACATTAATCTTCTGCAATTAATGTGTTGTCAACCAAAGTTGCAATTCAATTTGAATCGGTAGTATCAGGAGAAGTTGTTTTGTTTATCTGCCCTATTGGATGGGGTCAGACTATAGGAATCATCGTCTTGAGAGACAACCCTTAATTCTCTACCCCATTGGTTGTCAATGATGTCAGATGTGAACAAAGTGGTAGCATAAGGTCCTGAGCTGTTGATTGATGAGGTATTGGAGAGGTTGAGTAAGATGATGGAACCATTTAAGTAATTTTTTAAGATGATGGAACCATTTAAAATTTTAAGGTACACGTAATTTTTTATATACTTATTTTTTATTGACAAATTGATGCAGATAAGATGACTTAAACAATTAGAATCATATTTCTGTGTAGCCATTACTATCTGCTAGTAAAATATAGCATTTGCACTTAAAAGCTGTCTTCCCATGTCAAAATGGTGGGAATCATATTATTTTTGATCAAGCAAGGGTATGATGAAGATGAAGACGGGACAAAACTTGAAAGTAAGTACATCTGGTTGAATGTGGACAATCTTGTAAGAAATATAAGAACTGATACAAAAGTTGCGACAATCTTTCTAGGAAAGAGAACAGAAAACTAAAACTTATACCTGTACATTCAATGGCTTGGTGACAAAAAAAATTGTATATGGGACACAGATGCATTGGTTTGCAGTTCTACAATGTAATTCTCAATGTTTTGGAAACTGGGAGAATGCTATTGGTGTGTGGTCAAGATAAAGAATTTTAATCATAAATGGAAGAAAAGGATTCTTCACAGTAACAATTATGTGAAGTTTGATGTCAAGCAGCAGGACTCCTTTTTGAAAGCCTCATTTGAAGATGGTTTCCTTTGATGAGTCCATAAAAGATAATTGCACATGATGCAATGTTCATAAGAGAAAGTGGCATTTGAATGGTGAATAATTGGAAGAAATCATCATGGGTAATTTGTACAGTAATATCAAAGCTAAAGGACTGGGAGCATCATTGCCACTCATAGATATGAGTAAGGGTAACAAATCTGCATTGCATTGTGAAAGTACCTAATTGGAAGCATCCGATCTTTAAGGAAGCTGTTGGTTGAATTCACCCGCATAGCTCACCCTTAAACATACATAGTTAGTTGGGTGATTCAGGGTAAGGATGCATATGCTTGCAAGTAGTGCCATCTCCTACGCTCAATTAGATGTGATACCATTAGATGTTTGTGGTGGTCTGCCTAAAACATAAAATTGCAGAAGATTGTGTTGAACCAGAAAAGATGCAACCAAGATATAATGCAGGAATTTCTTGAAGAAATGTGTATCAATCTGTAGATAGAGTGGAAAGAGTTGTAGATGAATTGAACTTAACAAAATTTGCTCGCACAAAGATCAGAGAATAGTGAAGCACCTCTTATTTTAAGCACTGGGGCTATCCATCAGATTCTTTGACAGTTTTTGATAAACACAGTTAAGAAATCAACTTCAGGTATAAGAAGATGTGATACATTGGTCAAGGTTTTTTGTAACAATGGTTATGGACGGGCTTCTCCTGATTTTTATGAGACATACCTCTTTACTTGGGGAATACCTCTCTACTTGGGGACGGAAGATGTCTTGAAAAGTTCTCCAGAGGCCCTGTAAATTAAACATACAAAATTGTATCTGAAGTCTTAAAAATTTACCAAACCAAATTATTGTGTTGTGAGTGCAACTTAACATTATATTTCTTCACTTCTTGGAGGTCTCTCGTCAGATGACAGCAGAGTCTGAGGCAAATAGTTTTATTTTATATATTTAGATTTTTTCTTACTAGAAATAGCTGTAATGGAATTGACATCCAAATGTAAAAATCAAAGTGAATTATTTTCATTTTCATTAATATTACATTTATACAACAGTATCAGGTGTTTATTTGTGTTCAAACTTCATTTCCTTTGCTTTTGCTCATTACACGTTATGTTTCTGCAATTTAGTGTCTTGATCCCTGGATTGACATGTAAGATCCATATTACAAATGGTCTGTTGTAAAATAATCTGCAAATTAGTGTCTCGATACCTGGATTGACATGTAAGATCCATATTAGAAATGGTCTGTTGTAATATATTTTTCTGCAGACTACAATAATAATCTCTCAAGAAGGTTATCTAGTATAACATTCATGTCCATAGTTTATAAAAATGTTCCTTATCTTTCTCCCCTACCAGTTGATTTGCATCTGCAGTTTAGCTGAAGAATATGTTTATTGGAAAGAAATTACCTTGTACCAATGATGTTGCCAATGATTAGATTGTTGGGAATGTGTTCTGGGCATTGAATTGTCTGTTACTTGTATACTTGTATTCTTTTAGTTTTTTTATTTCTTTGGGCATATTCACGAGACATTTGCCTAGCAGACTCTTAAAATTCTTCCAAAATTTCAGGGTCATCATGAAACATTTTTCCATTCCACAGAATGAATATCTAAATTCAGTATCTTCAGCTCCTAGCAATCTAGGTTCTTGTGTTTTTTGATTCAAGTTAGTTCCAGAGTTTGTTCTCGCCCAATTTTAACTTTTTAATTCTCCAAGAAAATGCTAATTTGAAAACATTCCATTCCATCACTATATCATCTATTGGAACAACTTATGACTAGGTTTAGACATCTACACTGAATGCTGAATGATTTTACTTGTAGTCATTTAATTAAAGTATCCTTCAACACTTGTGTAATTGTGGATGATAGGTATGCTTCAAATGCTCATGAATGTAATTGTGGATGGTAGGTATGCTTCAAATGCTCATGGATACAAACTTGGATGCTACACAGAAGGACTATGCTCAAACAGCACAGTCAAGTGGAAAAGCTTTGATAACATTAATAAATGAAGTTTTAGACCAGGCAAAGATTGAATCTGGACGCCTTGAACTTGAGACGGTGGCTTTCAATATACGCTCAGTCCTTGACAGTGTGCTGTCCCTCTTTTCTGCTAAAGTTCAAGCAAAAGGCATTGAGGTACTGAAGTATACACATGAATTGTTTGCATGCTTTTCAGTATAAATTGGACCATTGTTGTAAAAGTAATTTTAATAAGAAAGAAATAAACAAGGGGAAGGGTGTTGTTTTGTTGTAATTATTAGTTGACTAGATTGTTGATCTTTGTTTCATATGATAATCTCTTGGTGAAGAGAAGCTAGCAGTATTTGTATCTGAAAGAGTTCCTGAGGTTGTCATTGGTGATCCTGGGAGATTTCAGCAGATTATCACCAACCTTGTCTGCAATTCTGTCAAAGTAATCTCTTACTCTTTTCACAGCAAATTTCTCTTGAGTTTTCTACCATGGTAATTCATTTTTGGTTCTGTATTTTTTAATAATTTTGAACATTCGAACTGCAGCTATATGCCATAAAATTTAATGTCATCTGCTAAAAAATCTGCGGAATTTCATTGTCACAGTTTGCTTTCTTCCTAATATAGAAGTAGTTCAAGGAGCTCAGATTATAATTTTGCGATTCTTCTTGGACTTTACATTGATTTTTTTTTCCAGGCTAATGTGATTTAGGTTTCTTTTTTCTGTCTGAACACAGTTTAATCACATTAATGCCCACAATGTATTAAATGAATGCTTTTATGATATCTAAGCCTAAAAACAGGAACTAAGTTAAGAATACCACATAAAATGCAGGTGTTAGAATATGCTTTGATGTGAGAGTGTCAAACTCAAATGTCATGATAGATATTCATTGTACAATATTAAAATAATAAAATCAATACTTATTGTCATATGGCTCTTCACAAAGATCATCATCATCATCATCGACATAAGATGATGCAGGGTACATTAGAAGGGCCACAAGGAGTGACATTTGCACATGCACTTGAAGTATTCTAGTTATTTCATGTAGTTATTTGAAATCGTTATGCTTTGTTTCAATGTACATAACTAATTGTGTTGATTTCCTGAAGGCTTGTGGGTAATTGCTAGGAAATAGTTGCAAGTGGTTTCCAACAAACAACTGTCAAGCACTTTGAATAGGATTCTCATAGTGAGTGTAGGAGTTGATTTATATGTGGGTCACATTCTTCATGATTCTATCAAGCACCAACTTGAAATAAATTAATCATTGTTATTTGTGTGTAATTGATTGATATATATATTGTTGTTTTAAACTATATAATGCAATTTGTAGCGTAATAATTTAGAAACAAACATTTGGTGCCATTACTTATATGAAGTTAGGTCAGATTTGAAGAATTGGCAGTGATCAAACTATACTTTGACACCTTTGAAAAGATGGAAACATATTGAGAGAAATCAAGAACCATTGGATACAAATTGGAACAATTTAGTGCTAATACAAGATGTGGACACGTTGAATTGCCTACCCCAACTCCTTGTGGGACACTACACAATTTTACAAGACATTCAAGTTGAACGTGATTGTGAATCATATTACCATTGTTGGATACAATTTGGAACAATTTAGTGGTAATAGAAGATGTGGATAAATTGCATTTGCTTACTCTAATTCCTTGTAGGGTACAGCGTTATATTACAAGATATTTGTGTTGAACATGTTTCTCAAGCACATTACCAACAAATAATCTAGTAAAATTGAGTGCTTTTAAATTGATCTAGTATATATGAGTGTTTTTGGATTAGATGATTAGTGTTATGAAGAAAGAAGTAGTTTGGAGGAAGAAGAGTGACGTTCAGTTCAATGCAATGCTTAAGTAATTAATGTCGTAAGTCCAAATAGTAGTGGGAGAAGACCCTAATCTGATAAGGAGACAAACCAAGAAATTAGATGATCTCTTAGATTGGTGGAGCAAAAAGAGTGAAGGAGATTGTGATAGGCAATCAATGAAAATTTATTAGCATGGTCTTGGAGCCGAAGTAGAAGTGCGTGTTAGAAATATAGTGGTGAATGAAAGTATTTGTACCATCCAATCAACATTGGAGAAACAATTTATAGGAGACTAGTGGGTTGAAGTTGCCAGGTAACTCACTCTTGTGAAAGAAGGAAATTATCTTGGGCTTCTCTTCACTCTTTTTAATTCTTCTTCCTATTCACTCTCTTTTGCAATTGCATGTTCTTTGGATGCAATGTCTTCTATATGTCCAAGAACATGCAGAGGCACCGCCAGTCGATGAACTAGTTCATATCCCTTTCCTTGTAGTATTATAGGTTATCCTTTCCAATACCTTCAATCCTAAAGTGCGCTCTTTGTTACAAGAGGTTGGCTTGTGGGTACTTGTAATCTAAATCAAGTAATATTATCACTATTGTTGGCTTATTTAGATAATTAAATTGTCCTAGTTGTTATATTTAGGTATCCAAGTCAGCTTGGGTGGCAGCCTTGGCACAAATTAAATATGTATAGCACCTAGTGGTTAGTTTATTATCATCATATAGCAAATTGTGCTCTTTTGGAGATATTTGTAGGTTTGCCATCTCCAAGTGGCTTATTATTCTCAAGCATTTGCAACAAGTTTGAAAGCTCTTGGCACTTAGAGGGCAAAAATCAAGGCATTTTTTTTGATGCAAGGTTGTAGCAAGAACATATTGAAGCCACCACAGTCCAGATTGGAGGTTATTTGGAGCAGATTTGAAGAAATTATTGTGAAATTATGGTTTTCACCAAATTTTCTCTCAAGGTGGCAAATTAGCTACTTTGTTGGTGTTTTTTTAGAAATGTGAGTTCTAGGCCCTAGCAAGTTATAGTAAAAATTTGAGATTATTTTGATATATTTCAAGTTATCGTAAAAACTTTTTAATTCATCATGGCAGGGCCCTCTTTAACAAGTGAAAAAATAATATGTTCAATTCTGTAAGGACTCCTTGTGAAGATAATTTAGTAGTCAAGGAGTTGGGCATCATAACCAATGCATACATGAAAAATATGGATGAAATTAGGGGAGAAACTAAGAAGAAAAGGGAAGAAATCTTGTCAAACATGAAAGTTGAGATAGGAGATATAAGGTGATGGTTTTAAAAAATTGTTTCCAACTAAGGTTGTAGAGGTTCCCAACATATGGATACACATAACAAGGCTTGGGAAGATGTAAGTCTAAACATCATTTACACATTAAGTCTTAAGTTGGTATTTAAGTTGGTTGTTAGAAGTTACTTTTGTAACCTATCATTTAATTTTGTTCATAGGATCAAGTTAATTATCCTAGTTGGCATTCTAGAAGATAGATGATAACTCATTATTTAATATTTGTTTTAGGCATTTATTATATTGCAACATGTATTTAATATTTGTAGCAATTGTAGTTGTAACTACCTCATCACCTTACCCATATAAGCAAGGCTCATTTGTACATTGTATCATATCAATTCAATACCAATTGAAACATCTTCATATTTTTTCAATCTCATTGTTCTTGCAAGCTCTTGTTCTAACATTCTCTTGTAGAAGGCACACTTCTTGGTTGATCTTTTGAAGTAGCCACAACTTCATTATGGGTTCTTTATAATTCCAAGAGAGGAGTTTCGTAATAAGTGTATGGTGCATTTGGGTTTAACTCTAATATGAAGATGGATTGTAAGACAAATAATTCAATGGATCCTACTCATATGGGGTCTAATAACTTGTTAGAAATGAAGAATGTGCAAGAACAAGAAGCATGTGGAGATGGAGGAGTAGGAGTAGGAGAAACATAAGGAGAGGAAGGAGAAAGAGAAAGAGTCAGTGTTGCAATAACAACTCATTATATATTATCATTACTTGGAAAAATTTGGAAAGAATCACCTACTTAAGAAGATCTTGATTAGGCCATTCAATCAATGCTAGGGTATACTTCACATCTTCTTCAAAGGTACAACAAAAGATTAGAGAAGTGGAATAACACAATTAGCACCAGTAAGAGGTACCCTCTAGTGCAAAGGAGAACAATGCAAAGGCACAAAACAAAATGAAGAGGAAATTGGATCAATGCAAACTTTTAGCACAAACAGTGATACATGAGCCAAATGCATCAAGAAAACCCATCTTGGAGTTTGAGTGAATTGTCTAGACACAATAAAGTTGAGGATTGGGAGAATCAGAAAGTACCTTATTAAATGATGTATGTGATTGTTGAAGTTACCACATGGGAAGATGGGTATTTTATGCAACAGCATCCCATCATTGATCAATGTTGAGGACAATGATTGTGTGAGGAGGGAAGACATGCTATCCGCTTAACCCTATAGTGTGCATAAGGTAGTGAGTAATGCTCTCGTGGCTATCTTATGTTTGAATTAAGTCGATCATTGTTATAGTTTTATTTAGGTAATTATGTTGTACGAGTTATAATATTTAGGCATCTAAGTAAGCCTAGCTGGCAACCATGGTATAATTAGGTATATATAGGAACTACAAGTTAGTTTATTTTGATTATTTGGAAATTATGTTCTTATTGGAGATATTTGGAGATTTGCCTCCTTAGAGAGGCTTATTATTGTCAAGAATTATCAAGTATTGGCAACACATTTCCTATTATATTGTTCTCTTATGCATATTATTTCATTACATACTCTTACCCTTGTATATTTGAACATTGTGGTCCCAAAGATTTCCATCTAAAAATAGATTGCCCATAGGAATCATAGCAAGTTTCCAATATACTTCTTGATTGAGATCTTTTCTTTGTTGAGGGCAATTACCTTTGTAGCTTATCCCTCCTCTCTAATATATTCCCACACTAGAGATGTTGGCACTAGTGCATCCTTGTTGCCTGAGTGAAGTTTGATGCCCATCTAGGAATACCACACAAATGGGGTTCCAACAATGACAAAATAAAAATATATATCCCAACCATTTAAACTTGTTGTATTATATCAACGCATTTCAACAATGTTGGATTTAGGTTTTTTTGAATTGGGTTTGACCCCACAAAGCTAGAGCTAGTTGACATTGTAATCCCTATGGCAACAAGTTTGGAAAACAACTTATTCCAAATAAATGAAAAAACACCCTAGCCCATTTTTTTAAGATGTAAAAGAGTGAAAAACAAAACAAGAGAGCTTGTACCAAAAAAATTACCAAAAAGCTTACCTCCAATCAAATGATCTTTCTTCACAATCTCCTTGGCATAATGAGCTCTTGCATGTGCATAGAAATAGATATCTATCCTCTTTCAAACCTAAGGTGTTCAATCTTCATTGCTATACATGTAATGACAAGAAAGAATGAAAGTACAAGTGTGTTTTGTTTTTAAAATGTGGTAGTTGACATTGTAAGTCCTGCAGCAACAAGTTTGGCCAAAAAAATTACCAAAAAGCTTACCTCCGATCAAATGATCTTTCTTCACAATCTCCTTGGCATAATGGGCCCTTGCATGTGCATAGAAATAAATATCTAACCTCTTTCAAACCTAAGGTGTTCAATCTTCATTGCTATACATGTAATGACAAGAAAGAATGAAAGTACAAGTGTGCTTTGTTTTTAAAATGTGGTAGTTGACATTGTAAGTCCTGCAGCAACAAGTTTGGAAAACAACTTGTGTCAAATAAATGAAAAAAACAAACAAATTCTAACCCATTTATTTTTTAGATACAGAAGAATGAAAAAAACAAGATAGTTTGTAGTCCATAGAAAGCATAAATCATTTGGGGAATAAATCGGCAAACCAGAGTAGGATTTTTTCTGAAAATATCAGATTTACAAATAAACGTGGAAAATTGAAGAATAATAGTCAATAACTACTTTAAAAAAAATAAATTTAAAGAACATTTCCATAGCATAGTTGATAAAGGACTTATATAAATGTTCAAAGCACTTGCACAACCTCCTTTTGATGTATTTTTAACTTGAGGACTTAAATTTTTAACATTGATTTTGTTTGCATAAATTTCAATTAAGCTATGATTTGAAGTAACACCAAAATATGATGCGGGCTTTCTTATTTTTGAAAATCAGAATGAAGCTTTCTTCACAAAATATTTGTCAATAAAAGAAAATCTTTATACTTATATAAGTAGAATTCATTTTCTTGAATTCTCCTAAGTTCCTTTTATTATATACACTCAGCAAACAATTATATACAAAGTTGGCATGATATACACATATTTGAAGTGATATATGCACATGTATATGCCAAAACAACTTTATATATGTTGAACTTAAGAGATTGAATTGCATGAATTATTTAATTTAATTTTGAGTAGAGTTTTAATTTCTAGCAATTCGATTAATCGTAAGAACTCATATGTGATGTGATAATTGATAAGCCTAAAACAACTTTATATAGACACAAGTATATACCAAAACAACTTTGATACATACACATATATATACCAAAACAACTTTATATATGTTGAACTTAGAGATTGAATTGCACAAATTATTTAATATAATTTTAAGTAGGGTTTTAAATATCTAGCAATTCTATTAATTGTAAGAACTTATATGTCATAATTGACCAGCCTAAAATGATTATAATGATTATTGTAGGGTTCTTTGTTCTCTCCAAAATAGATAAGACAAAACTTTGTTACCTTGCAACAAGTAAACAAGGCAACTTTGTTACGGTCTTCTTTTCTCATGTTGCAGCCATTTAAACATAAGGAAATTTATACAAACAAATCAATGCTATAAAAGGAATAGTATCAATCTTGCTATACAATATATTCAATGTAGAAAGAGGATAATTTTGTTTGTAATCACCTATCTCCCACACTACTTCCCGACTTTGCAACACTTTGGGACTTAGCAACACTTTCAACCCAACTTTCTTAGCTGCATCTTTAGTGTTGTGCGTCAATTTTGCAGAGAATCACATCATGTTCTTGTGCTTTTTTCCTTCTCAACATCGCTTTTAGGGTTTCTAGTTTCCTACAATTTTTTTGTCGATTAACTGTCTCTTTTTGTCAATTTGATAAATCACAAAAAAAAGTTTTCTCCCACGCTACTTTGCAACACTTTCAACCCAACTTTCTTGGCTGTGTCTTTAGTGTTGTGCGTCAATTTCGTAGAGAATCACGTCATGTTTTTGCACATTTTTCCTTATCAGCATCGCTTTTAGGGTTTCTAGTTTCCCACAATTTTTTTGCTGATTAATTCTCTTCTTGTCAATTAATCATTTTATAAATTGCAAAAAAAGCGTTAGAGTCGTTAAAATTGTTGCATATGCATACTGCCAAGTTGCCACCTAATCACGTATAATCACGATTTTTTGTCTTTTATGCTTATATGCTATCAATATATATTAATAGTCAATAATAATTTAAATTTTGAAACTACTTTATAATATTAATTTTAAATTATAGGGGTTTGTTGCTTCCCGGTTAAAGGGCCGTCTATAATAGTGCGTAATAGTTATAATTTTAAAATTATTGTATAATATTAATAATATATTTAATCAAAATTTATGGGGTGAGTCATTCATAGAGCTGGAGTCATATTGAAACCATGATTTTGAACAAATTCATCAGTTGCTTTGATGCTATCTCACATGCCCCCCACAATTTAGGATGATTGAGGCCCTTTCAAGATTTGTCGACGATCGCCATTGCTCCTCTATTTAGGGTTTTCTAGAGGTAAAAAAGAAAACTAAAGGAACAAAATTACAAATCTTGCCACGCCGATTCTGCATTGACTTCACTTTCGCTCTAGAATCAACCCTATTTCTAAGTAATTCATCAATTTTGTGAGTTTTTTGTAGGTTTTTGCAGTGATTTTTAACATTTTTTGTCATTTTTTAGGGATTTTAATGTACTTTAAATGCAAAAAGGTCTGAAAATCGGGTCAATGTTTTTGTCATGAATCGGGATTTTTTAGGGGAAATAATCAACTAGTTCTTGGATTCAGGATTAATAGGGTTTTTTTTTTCAGATTTTTGCTTCTATGGTTTGTACAAAAGCAACAAGAAAAAAGAAACCAAAAAGTTTATCTCCAATCAAAGGATCTTTCTTCACAATCTCTTTGGCATAATGGGCTCTTGCATGTGCATAGGAATAGATATCTAACCTCATTTGAGCCTTTGTCATTCAAACTTCACTTTGATACATGCAGTGACAAGCAAGAATGAAAGTTCATCAAGTGTGCTATGTTTTTAAAATGTCATAAATGTGTTTCTTCTTGTGTTTGTTGTTGAGAGGTAAAATTCAGGTATTTTTAAAATTTTTTTTTAAGTAATGGGTCAACCCATGAGGCCTACAAGGCAAAAGTAATGCTGGGTTTGGCTGAAGCTTGCCTTGGGTGGTGCTAAATGACTTAGGTTCACATAGGTATGCTATAGGGTGAACTTGGGTGCATTTGGACATGCCTTGTTTGCACCCATAATGGACTAAGTCACAATTGTGGATTCGGTTTAGTCAATTGAGGATTTTGGTTTTAGTCAATTTAGGATTTTTTCCCACTAGCATAGTATGCTAATTGACAATCATAACCCCTCGTGGCAACATGAATCTTCTCTACATCAAATGATGATAATAAAGGGGCCCATATGTTTAGGTGCTTGATCTATGTTTGAGATTAAAGGGGTCACGAGGAATTCACAAGGCAACTTTTAACCTTCTTTTGCTGGCCTGATTAAAGATGCTGGTCGATTCCTTTTGAGAAGTCACTTTGATGTGCAAGACTTTGCTGGGGTTTTCAGAGCCTACAAATAAGTTATTTTGATGATTAGTTATTTCTTCTAGCTATTGCACACGTGGGTGGTGTTTAAGTGTCTTCTCAGCTAAAGGCATGCAGGAGTAGTTAAGTGTTTTCTTAGACAGATATTATGGACCTTGATGGAGACAAGGCAATAAGAAGACACTGCTCTTTGCAGATTGCTTCTAGGGTTGCCCAATCTATGTGGTGTCACTCCATTTCCAAATTATCTGCCCCACAACATTGCACCAAAGAATCATCCATACTAGTTGAGTATTCTCAAATGGACAATTATTGGGTCACGTGAAGGTTGTATTCACTTTGAAGATGACATGTAATGTCCCCATTGTCAATGTTCTCTTGAAGTGCAATTGGTGCTATCCTTTTGGGTGATTGTCAGCATGATCAGAGGAGTACTATCAGAGGAGCACTTCAATGTCGCTAGTGTGTTCAGGCGGATTATTGGAGTCAAATGACACTCTTTGGAATGATTTTGGACAACTTGTTTCTACTTACTAATTTTACAAGTTCCAAATTTTAGGAAGTTTCAGTCTGGACACCGATTGGGTCAGTTGATAGTGTAAGGAAATTTTGAGAAGTCACTTTGGGGTTAATCCTCTTTGCTATTTTGTGATCTCAATCCTCCAAGAGAAAATTTGGAAATTGCATTTCAAATGGAAAAGCTCTGAAGATCCACCAAGCCCCATTCTGGGGGAATAGTGAAATGTAGCAAGGCAAAAGTGGGCGAAGCCCAGGAAGTATTACCCCCAAATTCCTAGAAATGATATCCGATTGGGAAAATAGCAAGGGAACATGAATGGGGAGGATGGGGGTAACGAATGAGGGATGTTTGCAATTTATAAAGTTAGTTTAGTAAATGTGTTAAGAGAAAGTTTGTTACAAGTTTCCTATATCACACCCAGTTAAAATGCTCATTACACCTTGAATGTAGAATCGCAGTAGGGGGCTGCAAAATAAGGGTGTGTCTGCAATCTATGAAGTTGGTTGAGTAAATGTGTCAAGAGAAACTTTGTTAACAAGTTTCCTATGTCACAACCAGTTAAAAATGCTCATTACACACTTAATGTAGAATCTCAGTTGGGGGCTGCAAAATAAGTTTCTGTCGAAATGTATTTCATTTAATCTTCAAGGCTATATATTTCGATTCAACAAGCATTTGATAAAAGATTATTACAATTTTCTGATTCATCTTTACATATCTTCCAGAAAAGGCAAGATGTTTTCCTTGATCCTAATTTTGCTAGGGGAAATTGGACAATGTATGCTCAATGGAAAGCATTGAAGGAACCTTCGAACTTGTTTATCACACTAACATACATAGTGTAAATTTCTGAAATGTAAATGCACCTAGGCGCGCTTCAATTTTTCTATATACTTATTTCAGTCAAACTGGTCGTCTGTACTAAAGATTTTGTTATTCTCAATGATAATTATATAAACTTATTTGTTTTTATTTTTTTTCGAACGTTTTAGCATTTTAAAAATAATTGATATGGAAAATTTGAGGGACGTTTAACATTGTTTTTGACTATTGTGTTGGCAGTTTACAATGAGAGGCCACATCTTTATATGTGTACACCGTGCTGAGGAGGTAAGCATGCTTACACAGTGGCTTTCTAGCTCTAAAAAGTGCCCTGAGGATCCTGCTTTGCATAATTCTGATACCCTGAGCGGTCTAGAGGCTGCAGACGGGAGAAACAACTGGGAATCGTTTAAGTTGTTATTTAACAGCGAGGCCATATTTTTAGAGTCTGATGGAAAAGTGAAGTTGCCAAAGTCAGCAGATGATGTAAAGCTTGCAGTTAGTGTAGAAGATACAGGGATTGGGATTCCCATTCATGCACAGGATCGAGTTTTCACACCTTTTATGCAGGCAGACAGCTCCACTTCTCGGACACATGGGGGGACAGGAATTGGACTAAGTATTAGTCGCTGCTTGATCGAGTTAATGGGTGGTGAAATTAGATTTATAAGCCGTCCAGGTGTTGGAAGTACATTTTCATTCACTGCTTCGTTAAAAGTGGGACATGAGAACACAGAACGTGGTGATATATTATTAGGATCTGCAAAGCTAACGAGTCAATTTAGAGGGATGAAGGCTCTTGTACTGGATGGGAAGCCAGTGCGGTCTATGGTAACAAAGTATCATTTGCAGAGGTTCGGGATAGAGGTCAAAACTGTCACTAGTTCTCAATTTGCTTTGTCTATGCTGAATGGAATGGATGGTTTCCTAACAGAGGGTTGCAGGTATATGCTTTCTTCAATTCCTTTTTGTTGTTGTCTTTATTGCATAAAGATGATAGTTTGAATACAATGTTTGTTTATTACTATAGTAAATAATCGTTCGTCTTTTCCAATGGGCTAGGAATGACGGTGTCAAAGATGGGATAGACATGGTACTAATAGAGAAGGATGCTTGGGGTCCTGGAACGGGCCTATTATTCCCTTCTGAAGTAAGAGCTGGTCTCTTTCCCAGAGGACCCTTTCTACAATCAAAAGGATTACTCAAGATTATTCTTTTGGCAACATCTTTGTCACCTGAAGAAACCCAAAAAGCGAAAGCTGCAGGGTTCGCTGAAACAGTTATCATGAAGCCATTACGAGCCAGCATGCTGGCAATTTGCTTACAGCTAGCGCTTGGCTTCAAGAGAAGAGAGCATCTGATAGAACCTCCAAAGCCTTCTGTACCCCTTTCTAGTGTCTTGTCTGGCAAACGCTTACTTGTTGTAGATGACAACATTGTCAATCGCCGAGTGGCAGCTGGTGCACTGAAAAAGTACGGTGCTAATGTTACTTGTACAGAGAGTGGAAAATCTGCAATTTCTCTGCTTCAGCCGCCACACAATTTTGACGCATGTTTCATGGATGTTCAAATGCCAGAAATGGACGGGTACATTCTTTACTACTCAACCTTTCTTTACTTCACATCCAAGTTCCAACATAAACACACTAAATCGTTCTTCTGGAAGGGATTATGTACTGCCTTTTTGTCCTCACTTATAGTCCATTTTAACATAAAGCAGTAAGAGAGCGACACAACATAGAAAAGAATTAACAAATCCTGAAAATTACGGGCGTGTCTATTTAAGTTAAAACCTCTCTTCTTTTAGACGGTATCAGAAAATGAACCAAACTTTTAATTTCTTGCACTTATTTGGCATACTCTACGAACAAATCCTATTCTATTGTGTTTCCTTTTACCATCATAGCGAAAACAACTTAATGTCATGCATTTCATAAATAAAGAGATAAACTTGCTTCATACTTTCAGTATTTCCCATCATGAAGAATTACGTAAATCCTTACATATTTCTTGTATCTTCAGGTTTGAGGCGACCCGGCAGATTAGAGCGGCAGAGCTTTTCAATATGGAGCGCAAAAGCGGCTGCGGTGAAATGCCGGTTGTTAACAGCAAAAGGTGGCATGTACCGATCCTAGCAATGACAGCAGATGTTATCCAGGCAACCCATGAGGAATGCCTGCGATGCGGCATGGATGGATACGTGTCCAAGCCCTTTGAAGAGGAACAATTGTACAAAGCCTTAGCTCCATTCTTTGACAAATCATCAATTCCATAGCATCCACATCGGGGGTATGTGCCACAAAGTCTTCTGTAGGGGGCTGCACGGGGCTTTGGCTCCATTTTTTGATAATTAATTGTTACCAAGAGTCCTAAAGTTTCACCTCTTTAAGTATTCTTAAGATCTCCCATGTATGATAGTAGAATGGGACGGTCTGCTCTTTCACTGGTTACAGTTGCGTTATAGACTCTGCAACTTGGAGGAGGATAAACATTGCATTTGTAAATTGAAATTAGGCTGGTTTGAACTCTAATGGCTTCACTCCCAACAACTCCGATACCCCGCAAGTTTCAATCCATGCTCCCTGTCAATATTCATACCTACATAGTAATAAAATCTAGGCTTTTATGGAAATTAATTCACTTTTGATTTCAGAGAATTTACTTTTGGACTGAAATCTTCAATCATGGGACACATTAGTTTGGGTCGAGGCAAACAGCTGGGAAAAGAAGTTCAATTTTTAGTATACTGAATGAGATCGATTGAATCCCGTTGTTCGGTTATATGTGTCTTCACCATAATAAAAGAGATTTAGCATGAAGTAAAAGGGAAGAATATATCAGTCAATGCTTGTCGGATTTTGCTTGGAGATGACTGTAATTATGGTCAATTTCATGAAGTTTTCAGTCCATATTAATCAACACTGCTTTTAAATTTCATCATATCAGGGCAAAGAGAAATTAGAGAAAGTAGTTTTTCTAAGCTTAGTCTGCTAACTATTTTATGTATTCATTTCTCTGGTTTTTCTTTGTCCTGATAATGGATCATAGCCAACGTTGGTATAAAAAATTCAGTCTAATTTAGTTCAATTTTCCAATATAGAATACAATAATATAACAATTAGATTATATTTAGGTGAATGATAGCAAATAAATATTGGTGATATATATATATATCAATAGTAAATTAATTAATTTATTATACATATTATTGATGTATTACACAATTTTAACTGTTACTCCATGTCTCCATGCAGCTGCTTAAGTACAATTTGTGCTTAAATTTAGGCAGGAGTGTTCCCATGCCATTTTTTAATCACGGGAAAAGGATAATTTGGAATCTATCCCTACTTTTGTGGAGTAGCCACTGCTTCACAATTAAAAATAAGCTTTGAAAAAAAGGAGGGGAAATGACAATTAAAAATAAGTTTTGAAAAAAAGGAGAGGCTGGAATAAGCAGCTGCTGCTTATTGAGAAAAATGACATGGCTCCACAAAATATTTTCCCCATCTTTTATTGTCTCCTATTTTTTCTCAAAACATCTATTTACAATTTTTTTATTATTAAAATTTCATTTCTACATTCTATTTTAAATGTCTGCTAAGAAATAAGCAGCAAAAATGAGTAATCATGGGGCCACCAGCTCCACAAATTGCTGCTAGAAATGTTGAGCAGCTGCTACTAGCCAAAATAAGCTTAGCAGCCGCATGGGGACTTGCCTTTAGTCATTAAATATATGTTAAATCAACCATTCAGGCAATGGGTACAATGTTCAGATGAAAAGAGTTGCCATTATAATTGCAATTAACTAGTATTAATTTCAGTTATGATAGCAAATCTAGGGCAATGTTAAGATGAAAAGATTTGCTATCATAATTGCAATTAACCAGTGTGTTAATTGCAAAGATTTGCTATACTGGTTAATTGCAATTATGAAAAGATTTGCTATACTGGTTAATTGCAATTATGATAACTAGTTAATTGTAATTATGATAGCAAATCTTTTCATCTTAACATTGTACCCATTATTTGATTGGTTGATTTAATATATATATAATGACTAATCGTTGAAATTGTGTAATACAATAATAATATGTATAATTGGTTAATTGCAATTATGATAGCAAATCTTTTCATCTTAATATTCTACCCGTTATTTGATTGGTTGATTTAATATATATATATAATGACTAATTGTTGAAATTGTTTTATACATCAATAATATGTATAACTGGTTAATTGCAATTATGATAGCAATTCTTTTCATCTTAACATTGTACCCATTATCTGATTGGTTGATTTAACATGTATATAATTACTAATCGTTGAAATTGTGTAATATATCAATAATATATATAACGAGCAAATTAATATGTATAATAAATAAATTAATTTACTAATGATATATAATAATTATATCATCACCCAAATATAATCTAATTGTTACCATGGTATTCCATATTTTGGAAAATTGAACTAAAATATGTAATTTTTTATTGTTGAAATTGCTTGTGAAAATATAGTCTAAAAGCAATTTTGAGCATTGTTAGCATTGTAATTTAGGGGTGCATTTTATCTTACAAAATATAAAGAGGGCTGGTTATTAGATTATTGTTGGGTTTGATACAAGTGGTAACTAAATACTATATAGTTCACCCCTTATTAACGATTAAAAAAAGTGGTAACTTCTATTTCTTTATAAGTTTTTATTTTTTTTAAAATAAAAATTTCCATAGCAAAGAATGCATATTCCTATTATCTTCTAAGATTTGTCGATTCATTAGGATTTTATAATTTTGAGTGGTGATCTAGTGATATATTATATCTAGTTCTTTGATTATCAACCTTTTGGTAAGTAGTCTTTTTAAATAATTAGAAGCCTTTTGATAAGCAATACATCATATACCACATATAAGATATAGGATGTGGAACAAAAGCATATATAGGTGTAGGAGGTGTAGGAAGAAGTCCACATTCAAGGCTAAGAGATGGGACTTTTTTGGGTTTGCTAAGTTCACAAATATTTTGGATTGTGTAAGCTTGGTAAGAATGAAAGAGATTATCATGACGAGTTTGAGCTGGTTGTGTTGGATTGCAGAGAGGGGGGGTGAATCAGTAATCCTTGATTCATTGCATCAGTTGGTGATTCATCGACCCTTCAACTTGCTAGCCTTTTGTTCATACAAATTCATTCTTTATATAGATATTGTTTTGCCTTTTAATCTCCTTTATTACGTTTTCTTTGGGTTAATCTTGCTTGGTAGCCAAATTGTTTTGTACCCACTTGACTAATCTTCTTGTATGTATAACCTCATCGTGATTGCAAAAAGCATAAGCATTAGGGTTCAAATGAGAGGAAATGTTGTTTTATAGAAGTCCACATAAATATCAAGGGTAGAGGTTAAAAGGTGGAAGAATAAATAAGTAGGATTAGAGAATAGGTAAGGATAATGGGAGGAATAATGAGAATAAATGAGATTAAGAGTTTTATACAAATGAGGGGATGAGATTGAGTGGTAGGTAGAATTTGGGGATGAAGTTATTCGTCAACAAACATTGGTCACGTCACCTTTAAGGGTCTTATTAGAACGCTTGATCACTACCGTTATGTAGGTAGATTATCACTTTAATTAATCATCACACGTAGTTGGGGTGTTTCTTTTATTGGATTTGAATCCTTTTAAAGATTTGAATGCGATTATACCTCGTTTTGACTTTTGATAATACATAACAAAATGCATTAAATCTAAACATGTTTAGATGCATGAAGAATGAAAAAGTCAAAAGAAAAGACAAGTGACATTTGTCACATGCTTACGAATTTAGAGTTGATCCATGTGAGTGGAAATAATTAGTTGAGATTATAAAACAACGATCATGAATCAATTATTTAATTAATAGTAGGAAAGGGAAAGTGGGGGATGGATAATTAAATAAATAAATTTTATTAAACCATAGGATAGAAAAATATCAATGAATTAAATAAATAAATAAAAATATTTATTTAGATAATAGAGGACAATGTCAATGAATAAAATAAAATAATAAATATATATTTAATTAATATTTAATAAAAGAACTTTGATTGATTTTAATGATAGTGTAAGTTTTTATTTTCTAGTTAGTTATTTGATTTCCTATTCTTAGGTTTTTCCTCCACATTTAATTAAAGCTTGATTAGGCTAATAAAATGAGTAATGAGTGTGAGTGGATGCAAGGTGTCGAAACCTTCCATAGATATGCACTTGCCTTTTTTAGGCTATTGAGATGATTTCTTTCCACTGGTTGTATTTGACACCTCTCCCCTCTCATTTCCTATATATAGTCACTCCTAACTACTCTTTTATCATTATATTCCATTATAATTGCATTCTACAAACTCGCTCTTGCATTCTCCAAATGCTATTTTGCTAATAAGTTTTCTACAAGCTTCCCAAAAATTTGGCATTGCTCTTTTTTTTATTTATTTCCATATGAACTTGAGAATCAAAAAAGTTTTGGGGAAAATTTTGATCTTTGAGACCTTTTTGTACAAATATTTTGTAAACTCTATGTGTTTGCATCATTCTGACAATCTTTGTGGCTTTTTCAATTGTTCAACAACGTTTAGAAGGCTCAAAAAGTCAGATTTGGATTTTTATTTCACAAAAAAAACACAGAAAAGAGTGGAGACATTTTTATTTTTGCATCAAATCTAGGTCTTCTACTAGTCAAATCCAAAAATGATTTCTGGGTTTTTTCTCTTCCCCAAAAAACTATATGCATATCTTTTAGATTTTGGAAATAATGAGTAGATCTGACAAAAAATATTGTCCAAAACATGTGCAATTTTTTTTGGCTGATTAGAGGTTGCATTTAATTCATTTTTTCATTTAGAAGGCTCACTTAGGCTGTTCTATGCTACTAAAGGCTCACTTAGGACTGAATTTACCATGCCATCCTTGGATTATTTTGTTATTTTTCTTACACTAGAGAAAGATAAGTTAATCTAGATGGACACTCACAAAATAACAAAAATGATAAAGTAGTAATAATAAGGATAAGAAATAAAATAATAATAATGAGAAGAAGGATCAGAAACAAGCCACCCCAAAATCAACTAATGAGACCCAATCTTCGAATGGTGGCAAGACTAAAAAGGATAAGGCCAAACGTACCTATTGTAAAAGATTCATTCATAATGAGAATAAATGTTTTAAGAAACGAATCGATCATTTGACACACATTCTTGAAAAGAATAATATTAGTGATCTCGAATCAATAAAACAAAATTCAAATGAGGGGTATAAAAAGGCTAAAGAAATAAGGGGAATGGAAAGGGAAAAGCTCTTACATAGCATTTTTTTTTACCACCATCCACTTGGGTTCTTAATTCAGGTGCCTTTCACCACATGGCTTCATCAAAGGATGAACTTACAACCTTAGCGTCATGTTCCATGCCTTCTATTCTAATGGGTGATGAAACTCATGTCGAGGTGTGTGAGAGAGGATCTATTAATGTGGTAGATGACACATTTCATGATATTTTTTTTGTGTGCCCTAATTATCCACTTTAATCTCCTATCTATATACTTAGATTACTCACACAGGTTTAGACAAGCAGGTTGATTTCTCTCTTGATTTAGTGGCAACTCGTGACTCACACCATGATTCTATAATTACAGTTAGGATAGTAGATCATTAGTCACAACTTCATTGTTTTCTCATTTTGTTCATTATCCTCCTTAGTCTGTTTTCTCACTCATTCAGATAAAGCGAGTAACTTGTGACATTAACAATTTGGCCATTAAACTACCACTATTTAAAGCAACTCAATCAACATGAGATGGATACAAGGTTGTCTCCGGTTTGTTTTTCTAATGGTTTTTGTCAGGGATGCATTCATGGAAAATATCCAAAAGAGACATATAATAAAGGAAAATCTTAGAGCGCTTCACACTTTTGGAGTTGGTACACAATGATTTGATTAGACCATTTCCACATCCATCTTTCAGTAGAGCTTGATATGTGTTGAACTTCATTGATGATTTCTCTAGATACACTTTTGTTTATTTTCTCAAACAAAATCCCAAAGTCTTTTGATTCATTCTTAGACTTAAAAGCATTTGTAGAGAAATAATCTAGGAAATATATCATAGTTTTGTGTACAGGTAATAGGGGGAATATGTTAATAACATATTTGAGCAATTTGTACTTTAGAAGACATTGACTTGAATCATACAGTTCCATATAGTCTTCAACAGAACATAGTTGTAGAATGGAAGAATCAATCTTTGAAAGAATTGCTCAACTATATGATACACTCCAAATCCTTGGCATCACCATATTGGGGAGAAGCCATTTATTGTGTGTCATATCTAGAATTGAGTCCCTCATAAAGTTGTAAAGGGAATTACTCTAATTGAAGCTTGAGCTAATTGAAAACCCTTATTTAAGTACTTTGAAGTGTTAGGTTATCATGTATGGGTCCACATTATAGTAAATAAATGCAAGGCCATGGAACAACAGAGAAAGCCTTACATACTTTTTGGATACCCAAGTGATGTCAAAAGCTATAGGCTTCTAGATCCCACCACTTATAAGTTGTTCATTGAGAGGAGTGTTCATTTTAAAGAGAGTCATGCTATCTCTTCTTATAAGACTTCTACATCCACTATCACATTGGAGCCATTGCATCATGATGATTTTTTTTTTTGAGAATCTTAATCCTCCTGATTTAGACGAGGATTCATATTTCTCCACTTTAGATGGTGACAATAATGATGGGGACACATGCCTCCCATAGTCATCATTTAGGGGATTATGATTCTTCGATTGTAGAAACTCTTTGGGCTTATACTACACTAGAGCTAGTGATTAGGTTGGTGATCCTTCAGTTGCTAAAAATAAGGTCATAAGTTTAGCCTCTTTATTTCTTTAGATTTTGATCCACAGTTCTTTTGGGAAGCTCCAGGTATCCTTGATTTGGATGTAGCTATGTAGGAAGAGTTCAATTCCTTTAGAGAGGAACCACACTTAGTATCTTGTACCTCTTCCTAAGAGAAGAAAACTCATTTGATGAAAATGATTCTATCATAAAAAATACATGGAGCAACCACAAGGGTTAATTTAGGATCCTTCATTCATTTTTCATCTTCGAAATTCTCTGTGGCCTCAAATAGGCCCATTAAGCTTGATATGCCAATATTGACTCCTTCCTTCAAACAATTTGGTTTAGTAATTGCCATTTTGATCTAGATATCTACATTTTGTAGTAGGATAATACTTTCACTTTTTTGGTTCTCTATTTTTATGACTTCTTGATCAAAAGGAGTCACTCATTCACCATTTAACTAGTGAAAACTACCCTTCATGATCATATTTCGATATCAAAATTAAGCGTTTTGCACCACTTCTTGGGGATTGAGATCACTTAGTCTTCTTGAGGGATATTTGTTGAATAGCCTAAGTATGCACTTGATAGCTCTCTAGGTTACACATTGCTAATTGTAAGCTTGCTAGAATCCATTTTTGTTTGGGGTCAAACTCGAGGCTAAGTTTTCACCTTTGATGTATGACACTTTGTATCAGCAACTTGTTGGTAGTCTCACATACTTGACTCACACAAACTTGATATTTTGTATGTTGTAGGCATGGTCTCTTGATTCATGCAAGAGCCTCATGAGTTTCAATACAAAGCACCTAAGAGGATTCTTCAATACATTTAGGGTACTCATAGTTGTAGGAATCACTATGCAGTGGGCATGGATTTTGACTTGGTGGGATACATAGATTCAAATTAGGCAGGTGATTCTCAAGATCAGAAGTCCACTTCAAGATATCACTTCTCTCTTGGTTTTGGTACAGTTTGTTGGTCGAGAAAGAAGTAATCTACAATTTATTTTTCAACTAGAAATGCTTAGTACCAAGGAACAATTAATATTGCCACAAAATCTATTTGGCTTTAGAATATTCTCACTAAGTCTCACATTTCTTTTCATAAGCCTATAGTCATATTTTATGACAACCAGAGTTCTATACATATCTCTTGTAATCAAGTCCATTATCAGAGGACCAAACACATTGAGATTTACATGCACTACATTTGGGAGTTGATTCATGATCAATAGATAATTGAGTTAGGTATTTGTTTGAATTAGACTAGATTGGAAATATCTTCACCAAAATAATTTTCCTTCATTTTTTAGCTTTGTTGGGGGTGCAACAAGTGTTCTCTCTCTCTCTCTCTCTCTCTCTCTCTCTCGGGGGTGTTCTTTCTATTTGGGGGGAACTTATTGTACATGGACACCTAATATGGCCTCATTTTCTAGGTCCCATAATCTTTTTACCCACCTAAGCTATGCTTAAGTGGGGTTAATGTAGATTTTTTATTTTCTAGTTGGTTATTTGATTTCCCATTCCTAGGTTTTTCTGACACTTTAAATTGAACTTGCTTAGGATAATAACGTGAGTATTTAGTGTGAGTGGGTTCAAGGTGTTGACATCTTTCATGAGAGTTACACTTTCCTTTTTTAAGATATTGTGGCAGTCTCTTTCTATTGCTTGTATTTTCCACCTTTGTCCTCATATTTTGTATACATACTCACTCCTAGCAAGTCTTATTTCATTCTATTACTTTATAATTTTATGTTGTAGATTTTTCTCTTACATTCTCCTAATACTATTTTATTTCTTTAGAGTTTTCAATTTTCTCTTGAAGGCTAGCTTTGTGTTTTTATTTTTATCTTGTATCATTAACATTATAGTTTTATTTATATTTGTTTGCACTAGTTTTTCTAGGTTATTCATCTTTTCAGATTCTAATATTTAGGTGTCTACAAGAATAAATCACTATAAGAATGCTTGAATACAATAATGTTTTATCCTCAATGCAAAGGTAGCTCACCACTGCTGAAATTTTGGCTCTCTATTGTTGAAAGACTTGTGGGATAAGGTGCACAAGCTTAGGTAAAGATACAATGGACTGCCAAGCTGAGATGCAGGATCTCAGGAAAAGATACAAAGGACTTGCAAGATGAAGTTCACTACTTTAGGGAACGATAAAGATTTGTATAGTTCTACCAAAAGGACTCACCATCTTCCAACAAGCACATGAATGATGTGAATTGAAATGAACAAATCTCTAAGCATGAAACTATCCATGAATCATTGTCTCAATCAACCAAATTCATGGCAAATATCATAGACACATTTGACATCTCATAATTGTGTCATATTAAAAGATATGATCATGAAAGTGCACCACAAAATCATCCTCTCACTTTACACTTTCACACTTGATACATACATTCAATCCACCACACAACACACTAAAATGATCTTAGACACACACACACACACACACACACACACACACACACACATATATATATGTATATATATATATGTATGTATATATATGTATGTATATATATATGTATGTATATATATGTATATATATATATATATTTATATGTATATATAGATGTATACACATACACATGTATGTATAGATAACTATGTATATATGTATATGTGCATGTGTGCATGTATATATATTTAGACACACACACACACACACACATCAAAACCCTCAACAAGGTTGGCCAAGTTAACACACATAATTCAAATTAAGTTGGCTACCAAATATACTTGTGGTGATTATAATCCACTTTAGGAGTTAAAGGGGACCCAAGTACATCACAACATATCTTCTTAAGAAGATCCAAATGGTTCACACACGACAACACATCCCCCAAAGTTGGCATCAAATGTAACATGTAATTAAACACAATAGCACACAAATAGTCAGCTCAAAATCATCATCCAATATAAATAACTCAATGACATGCCATGATACGACTATAACAATATTCAACTCAACATTCAATTGGAATATGATCCAAAATAATATGATCCAAACAAGAAAACCAATTGAGTTAGTTAGAGACCAACACAAACCATAATGCCAAGAAACAAAATATCACAACTTCTCTTGCGGAGAAAACCAACACTTGAAATCTAAACTAAGAAACTACACAAACCATCTAAACATGTCCTTAAAACCACAGAACTAGAAATATTTATGTGGAGCATTCTCTAGACCAACTTGATAGATAATTATATTGTCAACAAATAAAAACTATCGAGTAAGTGCAAGAGGTTGAGTCCCAATTTGGGGGAAGTTTTCTCGACC
Organism: Chamaecyparis obtusa; assembly: GCA_027943335.1. Classification (NCBI taxonomy): domain Eukaryota; kingdom Viridiplantae; phylum Streptophyta; class Pinopsida; order Cupressales; family Cupressaceae; genus Chamaecyparis; species Chamaecyparis obtusa. The sequence goes on along the minus strand of BSBK01002768.1, from coordinate 1,832,372 downwards.
TTGGGAAACCTTCTTGAAATAGGTACCCATTTAAAATAATATGTAAACATTTAGGTTCGGGTGCCCAATCCAAAAATTTAAAATGGGTTCACATTTTAAAAACTGTAAGAATTACTTTGATGCAATGAAAGAATTTTCCTAAGGCAATATGCCAAGATCTAGAAGCCCAATGACTAATACAAGAGAGACAAAATGATATGATAAGAATAAACTGTATTCTCACTAATATGATTAATTGAATCATTAATAATGAATAAGTACAATGTAGTCGTGTCAACTTATATAGGAAAAACATGATAACTAGGAGATAAGCAAGAGATAACTTATCACCCACACTAGGTGGAATCATGTATCCACTAAAGGTGGATCATGGTCAATTATGCAATAAATTATGTGCAATATGTGAGGATGATAATGTTATATGTGCACTAAAGATGGATCTCACACATAAAGTTGAATGCGATAACAACTATCACCACCTAAAATGGAATTTCTCCTACACCATGTGCAAACATAGGTGCAAACTCCTAGGTGTGTCATAAGAAAACTAATATAATGCATTATCCTAAGTAAGATTAAGTAAAGTATAATTAAGAATATTTAATTACATTAACACCCCCTCTTAAATGCGACTTAGGGGAATGCACTTAAACTCACAATGCTAGATGGATCCTGGCTACAAGGCCATTTTAGGTACTTATTAATAACAACATACAACACAATAAGCACAAATAGGAAAAGATTGCATAATTATGGGTCCAATTAATACTACCTTTCAGGTTTTATTAATTTACATTTCATTATTGCATTCATTATCAGATTTCTTTTTGTACTCTAAGTATTGATCACATTTCAAATTTCAAAATTCATAACTGATCATTACATTGTGCATTCAAACTGAATGTAGTATACAAGTGTCTTTTCATATTTCATAATTCATGTCAACAATAGAGTACATTTTTAAAATTGAAAACATGATAGAAGTATGGAATAGGGGTCCCATGCATTGCCTTATTGTCAGTATGTTGTTAGCTGGTTGTTTGTTAGGTCCTAGGTCCTCAAGTCCAGGTCTTCATCTGCATTTGGTTTAGGGTTTTCACCTGCATGAGAGAAATAAAATGTTGTTAGACCCTGTTCGATCTAAGCAATGCATGGAACACAAACAACATACACTGATAACCAAATTTTCAATGCTGCATAGCTATCTGGTAAATTCAATGCAATAAGGAAATGTACATCCACACTCACTAAAAGATAGTATTAAAGGGACTTGTTGGAAATATTCAAGACTATCTAGGTTACTGAGAGGGGATGGGTGAATCAGTAACTTCAAAACTTTTAACAGATTCAGATCTTAATAATATTAGATTGATAATATGACTGCATGCATGAGTAACAGAAAGAATAAAACATTCATAACACTTTGAACATAGAGATTTGGTGACCCAGAAACCTTCCAAGTAGAAAGTAAAACTGGGGTGGGGATGATACCCACAAAACTTCAATACTGCAGTACAAAGTTTGCCAGTTAAGGCTTACAATGATCACTTCTGATGATCTACCCTGTTAGGAGCAATAAGGACGGCTAGGTCCACCTTGTTAGAGGATTTACAAACATACAATGAAGTATGCACTCGGTTAAGAGATTTTACAAAGACTGTTAAGTCTACCCGGTTAAAGGATTTCAAGTTGATTCACCTGTTAGGATGAAACAATAGATCTCTTACTTGCAACTGTACTTGCTGATTGAGATTCTCTAATGTACTGATCACCTTCTGTGATGGATAGATCTTTGCTGCTTCTTATACTGCTGTAGCCCTTTGTAATTCGCTTATCTCTGCCTTTCTCTCTTTTTTCATACTTTGCTATTTTTATTCTCACTGGATATGATATAAAACATTGTTTATATATCAATCTAAAACAATTACAACAAAATTAAAAAGTCGGCTCCTAAACAAGCTAACACAAATATTACTGAGTCGGCCCAATTATAGTGACTCGGTTATGCAAACTAACTCGGTGACTTTTTGATACTCGACATCCACTGCGTTACTCGGCATCGTCATGCACTCGGTAGAAGTGGAGGCACGGTCCATACTAACCACTTGGTTGTAGTTTCGAACATGGTATATACTGGAGACTCGGTAGATATAGTGTCACTCAGTAAACACTATCTTGCTCGGTAAGCACTGTCCTATTCGGTAAGCACTGTTCTGCTCGGTAAGCACTGTTCTGCTCGGTAAGCACCCAAAGTCTGAATAAGTGTTGTCACTGATGACAATCATACTTAATGCCAACAATCTCCCCCTTTGGCATTAGTGACAAAACACTTATTGCCCAAAACTTATATACACAATCATGCTGACACTGGTTTTGTATATACATTTCATGTCTCCCTTATACAGTATATATACAAATATCTTATTTCACCTCATACTCATATTTTCTATTTATACTTTCTCCCCCTTTCATATCTCATATACTTTCTCCCCCTTTTTGACAATAATGCCAAAGGTGTATATACAAATATTTTACACGGAGATACCAAAATGTGAGAGAAAATTAGAATGTACCTTTCCAATTAGTGCTAGAGTTCTATCCCAATTCTCTTGCAAAATCTTGCATGTATGGAGTGCAACTTGGACTTCTGCAGAGAGTTCAATCATGTGATCTGCAATTGAAAACTGATTGTCATGGATCAATGTTTTTGAGTATGCAATATGCTTCTGCATTGTATCCATGATGGGAAGGATCATGTTCTGAATATCTATTAATGTTGATCTGATCCTTGCATCTTCTTTCAATAATTCTGACTGCTTATCAGATAGGAATCTGACTGTCATCTGATGTGCAGAGCTTGAACTAGGTTCAAGTTGTAACTTTTGTGCACTGATCTTCAGATCCTCATCAATCTTATTTATTTTGTCTTTAATTTCCTTTGAGAACTCGGCAACATTACAGATTTTGACAAAAAGAGATGTTACCTTGGAATAGGAGGACTCAATGCTAGTCAAAACTGAAGATAACCCTACCTAATTGATAGCTATTTGTTGAGAAATGTGCTCAAGCACTTCATTTTCAAACTTCTTCTCAGCCTTTTCAAGCAACTTGTCTGTTCCAGAGGAATCATCATTAAACCTGTTAATTGCTTCTGCCAACTGCAACAAAATGTGTTGAGAGGAATCAACTTTAACACCTATAACTTCTATCAAAATGTTCTTGGCATCCTCAATGATCTTATATTCCTTATCTCTTTCTTCTTTTAGTTTCTTCTGCTTTGCTTTCTTTTGGAGGAGTTCACCAACTGTTTGCATTTGATCTGCAGTGAGGTTTGCAAAATCTAGCTGGGGAATTTGTATCTCCTCATCTAGATCTATACCTTCTACTACACTCTTACTCAGAAATTTTGTACTCGGTTGAGTCTTTATACTTATTGCCTTTGTAGTAGAAATTATTGTAGACACAGTAGCACTAATAGTGAAAACTGATAAACTTCCGACTGATGGGATGCTAACTGGAATACTTGATAAATAAAAAATTGAAGTATTTACAACTGTAGAATTTGAAGTACTTACTGCTGAAAAACTCAAATTTGAAGAAGGTACAGAGGACTGCAACTCGGTGGAAGGAGGCTGAAGCTCGGTAGATGAAGTGGTAGCCACTTATGTCGTTGATACATTGAGCTGTGCTAGTGATGATTGGACATTTGATGTATCTGAGGGAGTTGTTACAATCACACTTGAATTTTTCTTCGAGCTAGATGTAGCAATTTTTATTGGAGAGTGGGGAAGTGAGGCAATTAACTCTGCAGCTATCCGAACTGGATCATCTTCCTCAACATTCTTCTCAGCTTCCTCGATAGCTTCTGTCCCTACTTCCTCTGTCACAACATTATCAATCTGAACTGTTTCTTCTTCTTCTTCTTCATCACTGTCATCTTCAATATCTTTGATTATCACAGTTTCAGTACTCGGTTTGTGAAGATGATAGATGTTTTTCCAAGTAGAATTTGCACTCTTCACAACTGAATCTATATCTTTGATCAAAACTAAACAACTATTGAATTTTAGTGTCATCTTGCGCTCATTTTCTATCAATGCCTTATTTATTTCATCATCTTTCAAACTTGGCATTAACTGTCTTAAGGTTTGAGCATATATGTCCTTGACAGTTTGTCTTGCATTGGACCATCTCAACTTGACTTTATCCAATAGAACACCTGGAATTTGAGAAGGCATATCATCAGGTGAGTACTTCCATTTTCCCATTTTCTCAATGATAGCATCTTCTATTTCCTGCTGCTCTGCCTTTGATTTAATTTCATATTTGAGAGATTTAAAATTTGCAATTCCAGATCCTTCTCTCAAATCCTTAATCTTTTGTTCAAATGAGGGAGGAGGCCTTTTGAGTACTATATCATCATTGATTTTACCCACCTTGCCCCTTGATCTTTTCCTTGTGAATACTGCAGTGGGTTCCTTGGTGATAGTTACCTTTCCTTTCTTCTTTACAGGCACTTGTTCTTCTTTATTCTCATCCTTTTCTTCTTCTTCTACAATATCTTCTCCTATGCCCTCGGTTAACATTAGAGGTGTGCTAGATTGCATCTTGGCCATCCTCTTTCTGCCTTTGTTAACCGCCTGTGGAAGTTTTATGCTTAGCTCAATTCTTATCTTAGCTTCATCATATGTTCCAAAGTATGGAGCCTTTGGATCAATAGGTTGATTTACTAGGGCTTCAATTATATCCTTTATTTCATCAATGTTTACCTCATAAGGAAGAGGTTTCACCCATACAATCCTGGGCCTTACTGCCTGAATGTATACTCTATCACAATCAACCATGAAACAAACATCATCTTTATAATCTTCCACCAATTTTACTGGAATTTGGAATCTGTTATTCATCTTCTCCTTAAAAGATTCAAAATAGTTATCCATTATGCTTGTAAAATTCTCACCCATTTCTGCAATATACTCATTTATCTGATAAAGAATAGGTACATCCTTTCTCCATTTTACTGTTCCTTTTGATGGGAAAATCTTTTGAGCATAGAAAAATAAACAAACCAATAGTGAGCCAAACTTACATGGATTGTTCTTTGAGGTTTGGATGCTCTCCATGTTCTTGTTGAACTGTTTCAACAAAAGATCTGCTAGGTCAAATGACAGATTGTTCTTCACAATTTTATAGGCTAGGTCAACTGCTTCACACGGAACACTATTCTGCTGACTTGAACTGTATATCTTGTGAGCTATTACATATGTGCCAAATTTTAGTTCTACATCGGTAATACTGTTAATTTTCATACCTCTACCTTCCCATTCGGCTAGGGTTTTCTTTTCCAGCTCTACCTGACCTAGGGTTTTTGTAGATTTAGCTTGGGCAAGCATGGGAAGACCAGTGATTTGGTGAATCATCTTCTTTGTTATTTCCACTGGTTGCTCAAGCCAAATTTTACCTTCATGTACTTAGCTTAGAATATATCTTATCCATTTTATTTGGAAACCCCGAGGCAAGTGGGTGATATGTGTTAAACCCTTTTCTTCCAAATGTTTATGTCCCGGTTTGAGAACACCATCAACACACAGTTCATCACGAGCAACATCTATCTCTAGGGTTCCAAGTTCTTGAATTGTACCTTTAAAATGACTGCGAATGTCATTTACAAGAAGTACCTTTGGAGGAATTTGAGACTAAGCTCCACTCGGATCTAGGGTTTCTGCAACCGCGGGCACGAGTTTGAAATCCGACGCTTTTCATTCTCCATGAACTAACATTTCTGAACCTTTCTTTACTTTGGTACTGGATGAAGCCATGGTAGCATGGTAGAAAAATTTTTGCTTTAAAATTTTGCTTCGAATCGCTTGATCGCACTAGAAATTTCTTTGCCCAAAATGCTGATATTTGCGGTGAAGAATGAACTTGATTTCATACTTTTTGTTAAAACTTTGTCATTAATGCTCCATAGGAATTAGGGTATTGAATTCGACAGACTGTCATCCACTATGCATTAAATGCTTGGTGAAGATTCCGCAACTCAGAGAACATACGAATTCATACTTCTCCGACCTTACTCGGTAACCAAATGAAGTTAGGTTACTCCCGACCTTGCTCGGTGGTAACTGATACCGACCTTCTTGTGATCTTGCTGTATCTTGCATACTGATTTGGATCTGTCTTCCTTTCAGTTCAGGAACTGTTTTGGAATATGTCTATGAAGATACAGTTCCAGTGCTTTCTTGGAGACTAGTAAGAGTTCATAGAGCCACTCCCTTCATGAGTGACTACATTACTTGGACTGGTTTGCTCAGTAGGTTTAGGAATCCACTGCTGTCTCATCTACTTCCTAATGCTATTTTCTTTTGCTTTCTTTTCATCTTCAACCTTGCCTAAATTCATGTAGTTTTTAGCTATGTGACCAAGCTTAGTGCAATTATAACATCTTATGGTAGAATCCCTTTTTCTCAAGTGATGCCTTACATAATTCATGCCAATATGTCCATATTCTCCACAGTAATGACATCTACACCAAGTGTTGTAATCCCAACCAAACATTGCTTTAATAATTTGTTCTACTGGATTGGGTGTTTTAGTTCTGCATTCTGATGCCTTATGACCTTGTTTGCTACATTTGTGACATTTGCCTTCAAATCTTGGTTTATCCTTGCATTCATTTGCTTTATGACCAAGCTGATTGCAATTGTAGCATTTTCCATTGAATTTTGCTTTTCCATTGCTCCAACATTTGTTGGAAGTATGACCAATTTTGCCACAATGATTACAAGTAGGTTTCTGATTCTTTTGAGTACCTTGTTTGGAGGATTCACCTTCCTCTTTGTATCCAAGTCCTGCTTTTCCTTTTTGCCTATGAAGGTTTCGTTCATACACCTGATTCATATCTTCTTGAGATTTCAACATTCTCTCATTGATTTGCCTTTCAACATCTAGGTCACTCATCACTCTTAAATTGATTTGCTTTTCAGATCTCAGCTCCTCTCTTATATTTTCATTTTCTGATCTCAGAGTCAAGATTTCTCCATTAGCATTGGAGATTTGATCAATAAGGTTTTCTAGCTGAAGGGTTTGATTCTGGATTTCATTGTTCTTTCCATCTATTTCATCTTTCATCTTGTTTCTTTGTTCCAAGATTTCACAGAATCTTGTTGACTGAATTTCCTGTTCTCTTTTCAATTTTCTCACTTCTTCTTGCAGAGATCTACTCTTCTCTAGAAGTTCTTTGATTGCATTGTTTGCTTCATCTGAGCTCCTTGAAGGGAAAAAGTCTTCAATCTTTTCTTCAACATACTGGTGGTCATTAATCTGATTTGCAAGTTCCTTCCTTCTTTTTAGGGAAAGGGAAAGATGCTCTCTTGCTTCTTTGAGTTGAGTTATGGCCATTTCCAGATCTAGCTTTTCATTCTTAATTACTTTGTTAAGTTTGAATATCTCCATTGTCCTGAATCCTTTCTCAAGCTATCAAACTTTATTCTGAGAACCACGAAGCTCTTATACCAATTGTTGGAAATATTCAAGACTATCTAGGTTACTGAGAGGGGAGGGGTGAATCAGTAACTTCAAAACTTTTAACAGATTCAGATCTTAATAATATTAGATTGATAATCTGACTGCATGCATGAGTAACAGAAAGAATAAAACATTCATAACACTTTGAACACAGAGATTTGGTGACCCAGAAACCTTCCAAGTAGAAAGTAAAACTGGGGTGGGGATGATACCCACAAAACTTCAATACTGCAGTATAAAGTTTGCCGGTTAAGGCTTACAATGATCACTTCTTATGATCTGCCTTGTTAGGAGCAATAAGGACTACTAGGTCCACCTTGTTAGAGGATTTACAAACATACAATGAAGTATGCACTCGGTTAAGATATTTTACAAAGACTGTTAAGTCTACTCGGTTAAAGGATTTCAAGCTGATTCACCTGTTAGGATGAAACAATAGATCTCTTACTTGCAACTGTACTTGCTGATTGAGATTCTCTGATGTACTGATCACCTTCTATGATGGATAGATCTTTGCTGCTTCTTATATTGCTATAGCCCTTTGTAATTCGCTTATCTCTGCCTTTCTCTCTTTTTTCATACTTCGCTATTTTTATTCTCACTGGATATGATATAAAACATTGTTTATATATCAATCTAAAATAATTACAACAAAATTACAAAGTCGGCTCTTAAACAAGCTAACACAAATATTACTGAGTCAGCCCAAGTATAGTGACTCGGTTACTGCAAACTAACTCGGTGACTTTCTGATACTCGGCATCCACTGCGTTACTCGGCATCGTCATGCACTCGGTAGAAGTGGAGGCACGGTCCATACTAACCACTCGGTTGTAGTTTCAAACACGGTATATACTGGAGACTCAGTAGATATAGTGTCACTCGGTAAACGTTGTCTTGCTCGGTAAGCACTGTTCTGCTCGGTAAGCACTGTTCTGCTCGGTAAGCACTGTTCTGCTCGGTAAGCACTGTTATGCTCGGTAAGCACGCATAGTCTGAATAAGTGTTGTCACTGATGACAATCATACTTAATGCCAACACTTGTTTTCTAAACATGAAACCTTTTACTATTAATGATTATTCTAGTGTATGTTGTTCTTTTTATTAATTAGATATTTGAATTAAAGGGACTTAGTGTTTCTAACTGAGAAACCTTTTTCAAAAAATAGCAAATTCTTGTTAGATTAGTGAGCATATTAATTTGAATTTTGATTCACAAGTGTCATTTATGACATTTTCATAAACTAAATTGCTTACTATGTTCACTAATCTGACAAGTTCATAATGTTGTTGTTTGAAAAGCTTAACAAAATATTTTGCAATGTTTCAAGCTAACTGGTTTTCACATCACAGTCATAAAGAAAGGAGATGCAGAACAAGCTGAAAATTCACAGAAAATGCCAGAAGTTTCAAAAAGTCATGGTCAAATGCTAAGATACAGTTACATAATCACTAGTATTGCACATCTTTGCTGAAATCAAGGTACAAATTCAATAAATGTATTGTTGTTGCTAATTAAAAAAGAGAAATGCTACAGAAATGAATTTTTAAAGTTACAAAATGTTTTCAGTTTGTATTTAGTGGATGTCAGGAGCCCGTGCTTGAACTTCATTGAATAGCATTTTGATGTTTTTTGGATGTCACGAGCCCGTGCTAGAACTCCATTGATAGTAAACAAATATTTTAATCTTTTGCATTTCTTATATTAAAGTTCAGATTGAGCATCAAAAAGAGAACAATGTTTAAGCTTGGTAATTTACCAATGTGTCTAAGAATGTTCTTTGTTTTCAGTATTGAATACAATTCAAAGTAACTGTGCTTATTCATAAATGATTTTGAAGAAAATAACATGACTACTGCATTACAACAACAATGACTATACCAATATCAATGTGAGTTTTGAAGACTAGACTTTATCTATAGAGCAATGGTGACTATGTCAAACAAAGGAGAAGATAACAGTGGATATGCTAAAAGGGTATCAAATCAGTGGGTTTTTTTAACTTGGAATGATTATTGGAGTTGTAGGTACCTGTATATTTGTTTGATACAAAAGGGTTCAATGATGTTTTGGATTGCTTGAAAATAAATAAAAATGACTGGTAATATCACAGTGACTGTGTTTTGAAAGGACATGTATCACTGAGCTTTTTGAAGCTTGTTATTCATTTAGGGAGACACATTAAAAATAATGAAATAGTAAGCACTTATATGTAGTACAATCAAGCTGTTTGTTCATGTTTGCATCTAGTCAAGCTTACAAGAAGCTGTTGCTGAATAACAAAGTGGGTTCCTATTTATGTGTCAACAAAACATCATTTGTATATGCTATCAAAAGAAAGGAAAAACAAAGATATAGAGATGTATACAAGCTGCCGACAAACAATACCAAATAAATGAGGAGTGAAATTGAACTTACCTGCATGTGCTGAGGAAATGACTTGTGTCTAATGATTATCTTTCAGTCATAGTATCAGTCAGCTCAGTAGGGCCGAAGCTTATGACTGAAAGATGTCATTGCTTAAGAATTGATACATTTTTCTCATCTTTTAGTCACAGCTTCAGCTTTGCCGAGTGGACTGTAGGGAACCTGCAAATGGTGGTATGTTGTCAGATAAAAGAAAAACCCACATTTAAATGGAAAAGTGAACAAGCTATATGAACCCATTTGATATGCTGAGATTTCAAGCTTACCAGTTAATCATGTATTCATCCATAGTTGAAACTAGAACAGTCAAAGTTCCAGGCATCTCGATAAGAGTCTCAAGCTGTGACTGAGAGATGTCTTAGCTAAGGCCGAGTCCAATATCTCAGTCACAGCTTGAGCCTTGCCAAGATAACTGAAGGGGATCTATAATTTGTGGTGCGTTGTCAAAGTTACAAAAACCCACATCAAAAGTGGTGTAAGAAACAAATTTCATGCTAAAAATCTGCCAGTCAAGAAGATTGAGGCTTACTAGTCGAAGCTGAGATTAAAGAGGAAGGAACTCAAAGCTGAGCTCATGTTCATGCTTGCAACAATATTTCAAGTTCAAAGTTGTGAAGGCTGAGTTCATAGTAAAAAACCCACAAGCCGAAACTCATGCATCAGTCTCGGCTTTACACATACATTGATGTTTGAAGCTACAATCACCAAAGCCGTGACTGATAATAGAGAGGAGCTTGAAGTCGAGTCATGGTTTTGGGAGCACTTCAAGCTCAAGTCTCAAGAATCACAACCCGAGAGCTACTAATTCACAACAACAAGCCAAAAGGAGAACTGAGATCAAGCATCAGTTACAAAACACAAAGCAAGCATACATCAGTCACTTTTCAAATGGATACACAGTCATATACCTATTTGAGGCCATAATAAGTGGTAGCTCGAGAGTGGTACTCATAGACTGTGAGTTTCATTTTCGTAGCTCAAGACCAAAGCTGAGTTTCAAGCTTCATGTTGAAGCTACAGTCATATGCCAATAAGAGCAAACAAAATGAATCTCCAGATCACAGATAAAAACTTGGGCTTTCATGAAGACAAACTCTTAGTTCAGATCTAATGCCACGAAATGCACCATCGAAGACAAAGAGATTCATCATAGTCAAACCTGAGCATGATTAAAATTTTGCCAGTATTTTCTTGATGTTAGGGTTTCATCTCTTCCTATTTCTTCTCAGGAAAGCTAAAACACCAAATTCGAGATTGACAGATTGGTTATGAGTTTTGGAGTCCGCAATAAGTTACATTGAATTAAATTAATGCAGATTTCCAATCATGTAGGCCTTGAGATTGTTGACAGTGCCACCTCACTACCCATATCCACATTGTAAGCAAGTGGGAAGAGTGCTCATGTCGACCCTCTCCACTTAGCATTTTTTGTAAAACTTAGGAATTCATTTCTTAAGTTAGGGTAGTTTAGGTTTTGTTATTTGTTGAATTTATTTCAAAATTTAATAAGTAAATATTGGTTAAGAAATGTAAAAAGGATTTCTATGCTTTATTAAAGCCAATATTTAGGGCACTAATTAGGGAGTCTTCATAGGCTAAGTTCTTGGCACATGTTTTGGCCAAATTAGGGCAATTTTTAGAGGCTTTCATTTTTGGATTTGAGGCTCTAGGGCTTTGTATAAAATTGATTTTCATGATCAATATGGGGGTTGCGAGTTTTGGAGAGAGGGCATATAGTGAACTTATTGTTCCTAGATCCTTTTGGAGACCATTTTTGTAACCACATTGTCAGATTTTGAGGAGAATAAAGCAGATTTTTCATTGACCCATATATTTGGAGTTTTGATTTCATAATCCTGTTTTCATCTTTTCTTGCTAGTGTTTATTCTATTGTTATCCAAGAGAAGTGAGTGTACCAATATTCCTTCCCAAGGTAAGCAATAACTCAAACCTCGTAAGGAATATGTATGTCTGTTAATTGGTTAAGTTATTTGTGATTCAATCCTAATAGCAAGAGCTTTTAGCCTATATATTGGATAGTGATTTAAGTTATTAAAATTTTTAGTATAACTTCCAATCAAAATCTGAATCCATTTTTGGTGTATCACCCCTATCTTTTTTAGTTTTAAAGTTTCCTTCTTCCCTTTTCCCACTAAGTTACAAATCAGGAGGTGATATCCCATATCAGATAGGAACCTGCCTAGAATTGAGAGACTCCTCCTCATTCAGAGTCCACCCACAACTCAAGGAGGTTTCCATTTTTAGGATAGAGATACTGTGTAGCCCCAATGCCTGAGTTGGGGTGGTAATTCTAAGCCTAAACAGTTTTTGGCACACCCGGTGGGACACAAATTATACATGAGTCCAATCCAAACAAGGAGTGTTAAAGAATTTGAGTATTTGCAGTTGTCTTTCACTAGGAGAGGTAGATTTATCCAAAGAGATCCAAGAGGTTCTAAAGAGATTTCTGTTCATCCTGCTCAAAGAGGAAGAAGACCCAAAAGACCAAGGAAGTTAAGATCTGAAATAAGTTTAGCTCCTCCCTCTTATCGCATAGAATTTCTAGATTCAGAGCAGGAGACTTTTGAAGATCTTGGAGTTTCTCAAGGCAAAGCTATTTCCCAACAGCCACCACTAGTAAATCAATCTCTGCCATCCAGTTCTAATACAACACATCAAGCAATGGCAGGAAATCTACCATTTGTGCCTTTTGATCAAGGTAGTCCTTTGAGGATTGCAAATCACAATGACATTCCGTTGGCTACTTTGAAGAGTTTTCCATCATTTACTTGAGAAGGACAAGTGACAACTATTGAGCACATTAGAGATGTTGCTACTCTTTGTTAGAAATAGGGAATACTGAGAGGGGGGGGGGGGGGGGTGAATCAGTATTCTACAAACTTTTACTTTTGCCCAATTATGGATATAACAGATAATCTTAATGCATGCATAACATAGAAAGCTAAACAATGTGCATAGGAATAAAACAAAACAACTCATAACACATTATTTATTCTCGAGGAAACCCTGGCCAAGGGAAAACCCCAATGGGGATGGTACCCACAAAGATCCACTGATCAAAAGTATCTTGTTAAGGATGTTGACCCTGTAAGGAGTCTATTACATGCATATAGTGTCTTAGTCTTGATTAAGGGACTATAGGCCTTGTTAGAAGCCTCAAACCTGTTAGGAGTTGGCAGTACAAAATGTGATTACCAGATGAGCCCACTGCCCAAACAAGTAATGTACAATATTCACTAATTATAAAAGTAGGTCAAGGTACATAACCTTATACTACTTGCATCAATATCTCTTCACTGCTCTTTCACTATCGCTATTACATATCATATATCTCACATCATATCACTTAATATATTTTCTTCTTACAATTTACAATTACATTTATACAAGTTATTAAGGCTAATAAATTTTCAGTCGGCTACCATATTACAAAATAAATTTTCCCAAGGGTTAACATCTAGGATGTCATCCCTTTATATTGTTAAGTCATTATTTTGATAAACAAAATAATCCCTTAACTGTTTATCAATTTTGTCTTCATATTATATCCTGTCGGCTTGACACTGTCTTAGAAAAAATGTCATAACTTCTTTCGTACATGCCGTATTGACTTGCACTCTGAGGTGAGTCTTCAATAGTCACCATAGAGTCTATGTTCAAGTATGCAAGCACTAAACTTACTCCAATCAACATCACAAACCAAAACTATCTTTAGGTTCACTGGTAAAAACACACTGTCTCATACTTAGACAATTTCGCATTGCACTCTGACATACTAGCTCTCTGACCTGTGCGATCTTCATGTAGATCATATGTTGCCATAATGAAAACATCTATGTAACCAACTTAGCCAAATTTCCAAAAATCTCCCCCTTTGTCATTGGTGGGAACATATGAGAAAATTGGCTAAGTCTTACAACTTCAAAATCTCAAAATTGTGGCCATAATACAAAACATATATATACTGTCCTTATGACTTTATTAATCCTTTTTATATACTGTACTCCCCCTAAGAGTATGTATCCTTAACAATTTTATGCTATATATCTCTCCCCCTTCGACAACAATGACAAAAAAAAGGTAAGGAGGGTAACAAAAATGTGTTCACAAAAAGTTATACCTTAATTCAATATTGCAAAGCCGGTAGGATTGCAACACAATCTACAAAATTGATCTTCATAGCCTTTATCTCTTTCTCCCATGATTTCTTAATAGAATCTGCCACACTAAGTAGTGTGCATAATCCATAAGATGCTATCTCACATGCTTGGAGATTCTCAAAGCTAAACTTTTGAAAAGATGTCTTAGCTGAAAGACATTCTTCCAATTGCCCTTCAATAGTGCTCAAGTTTATAGAAATGTGCTCTCTTAAAAGAGTGAATCTCTTCATTTTCCTATCCTTTTCATCTTGCAAAATTCTAATCTCATCATATATCTTACAAATTTTCTTCTCAACATTAGATACCTTCACATTGGGGCTTGAAAGAAGGTTTGTTTCATTCTAAATTTTTGCTTCCTTCATCTTCATCTTCTAATCTTCTTCTGCTACCAAGGTCTTTGATTTTGTACACTGAATGTACAAGGATTTACCTCTTTCTAAATTCTTCCTCAAGTCCTTTATATAGATATCAAGGTTATTGATATCATTCCTGATATTCTGACTGATGTTCAAGAGTGTTTTGGCCTCATAAGCTGCACGATCTTTCACTTTTTCTATATCAGATAAGTTTTTAAACTCATTATCAAAAGTGTTCATTACTTCCTTTTCTCTTTCCAGAGGGTCATCTTTTGCAATCTGCGTAGTAATAATGCCTTGTAATTTCTCAGTAAGCTCCTTCAGGCATCCTTCAAGACTCTTTACTTTCTTATTCTTTCCAATGATCTTGTTCAAAGATGTGATCAATTCCATCTGATCAACATCATCTACTTCCTTTCCCAAATTCTCAATCATAGAACCAATATGAGTTTTCTTGTCAGTCTCAGGTGTAAGATTGATTTCTTCTTGAGTGGGAACATGTACTTGTTTTTCTGTCACTTTAGGTTCTACAGCTGTGGTCTCTATTTTCTCTTCTCCTTTGGTAGTCTCCTGCTCTTCAAAAGCCGAATTGTCAACAATGTTTTCAAGATTCTTGAATAAGTTATCATCACTATCCAAGGTGATCTTAGTTCCTTCTACATTCATGACTTCATCCTGAATGTTTATGGTTGGTGGAGAGGGAATGTCCTCTTGTTCTGCTTCTTCTGCTGCTTGATCTTTAGATTCTGCTACAACTGATGATTCTCCAGCATTCTCTGACATTACCTTGATGATTTCTTGCTTTGTTTCTGCATTAACTTCTTCATATCTACCTCCCATAATATGAATAGTTCTCTTCTTGGTTCTCAAATGGGTGCTTAAAGCTTTCATAATTTGATTGAAGTGTACTTCATCTCTCACAACACAAAGTTTTCTTACAAGCTTTTCTCTAATAGCTATGTCCTCTTCTGATGCTCTATTCTTCCTATTTACAAGTTTCTTGTATAAGTCATCAAGTATCTTACCCTGAATTGTGTCAAACTTCTTATCAGATAGAATCATATGCTTTACCACTGCATTTTCTAGATTCAATCTCTCTACATAATCATAGAGATCATAATACTTGTTCATCTTTGTAAAGTCTCCATCTTGAATGATCTGCTCATTAACCTTTTCAATTCTAGGTTTCCAGGTTTTCTTCTTAATAGAAGTGTCATCATCTTTGATTTCTGCAATTTTCCTTGGAACTGGTGGCACCAATGTTTTCTGCCTCTTACCTGGTCCAGTAGCACTCTCTTTTACTCTTTTTATAGGTGTGGAGGAGGTGGATCTAGTGGATATCCTTGCTTCTTGATCCTTCTTTGTTACTTCTAATTTCACCTTAACTTGTGTTTCTCTTTGCTGTGCTACATTTGATGATAAAGGTGGAACAGACAAAACTTCTTTTTGTCCAATATCTCTAATTACTACTGCTGTTTGCTTGGCTACCAAGAACTCATGCTCAGTCATTCCTGTATCTTTTAGAATTTTCTTGATAGTACTCTCAACTCTTTTCTTTGACTTCTTCTCTTTAAGGATGGTCTTTGCGGAGTTGAAGTTCTCCTCAAAGGTTCCAAACCTGTTACAGTGAGTGTCCAACTTACACTTAAGTAATCTACTCACATACTCTTCTATCTCAATCTCAAATATCTCATAGCCAAGAGGGTCTATGAACTTTGTTCTAGGTTCTACTGCTTCAATGTAAGTAAAGTCAGTATCAACCATGAAACATATCTCATTTTTGTACTTCTCCACAAGAGACTGTGAGATCCTTGATCTGCTTGTCACCAAATTTTGAAATGTCTTGATTACCAACACTGCACTTTCATTCACTTTATCAATAACATGCATCCTATACACTTGGTTAATCCTTTCCATTGTAGATTGGCCATCATTCCAGTCATTTCCAATGGTGTAAGGAAATCTTCTCAATAAATGAAAAAACATATAAGTGATTAAGGATGAGAATCTAAACTGTGTATACTTAGTCTTCTTAATCTTTTCCAAATTCTCAAACAGTTAAATTCTCAAAATCTCACACATATCAACTTGTACTTTATCAACACACATCAGATAAGATGCACGTATCATTCCAGTTGCCATCTCATCCTCTCTTGAGTTTGCACAAAACTTAGTTGTTAGGATCTTACATAAGTATCTGACATCATCTTGTTGAATCTTACTAATCACAATTCCTCTACCATTATAGGATGAATTTGTGTTGTCTATGACTATTTTCCCCATATTCTTCTCATTTAAAGGAATGGCTCCAATTTTAGATAGTCCGGTAACTTCATGAATCAAATCAGTTGTGATATCTATCACTCTATCTTCTAACCAAAACTTTCCATTGTGAATTCTGCTTAGGATTATCTTAGTACATTCTTCATTATCAAATTCATACTGTAATGCATACTTAATGATCTCATTATCTTTCAAATGTTCAAATCCTTCTCTCAATGACATGTCCTGATTGTAGATCTTCTGATATTCCTTGGTGAAATCACTATCACTTATAGTCTCTAGTTTGCATCCAATATAACTTCTAACATTCTCTAGATGTAAAACTCCGTCTGGTACAGATGATAAAGCTAACCTAGGATCATCTTCCAAGGTTTGTACTGGTTGCCTTTTCATCTTAGGTCTATTTTTATCTCTGACATTGTGAATCAAAGAAACATCAATGATTTCCTCTAATTCCTTAACTGATTTAAAGATTTGCCAAGTAAAATACCTCGATTTCACGATTTAGGGCTTGCGTAGATTCAACACAAAATTCTTCACCAAATCCTTGAAAAATGCTTCCAATCATTGCTCTTCGATCTCCTTAACACTTAAATTCTCTTTGATGATCAAATAATACCGATCATGACCTTTTATTAATTCAATCTCACTTAGATCTGACATCGCATTCAATTCTTTTGCCGCTTCTTTCCAGAAAGTTGATTTTGTTAACCTACAAAACTTAAAACTCCTTGCGATCTCGCAAAACATAATATTTTTCTTTGCGCTCTTAACCATAGCATTAGAAAATCATATAATACCTTGCATTAACTGCCCAAGACTCAATTCATCATATATCTACTTCTACACTAATCTAAGTTCCTATTCTACTGCAATTTTCATAAATTAAGTACTTTGAGATGGGTCAGGTAAAGATTCATTCTTACCTTTTAATACTTCACCTTCCTGATTACCTTCAATGTTGAATATATCTCCTTGATTTGTGATTTTGATAAACTTCACTTCATCTGAATTACTACAACATCCTTTCTGACTGTTACTTGCATCTTCATTTCTTCTTGCATGATTTCTAAGGTTAGGGTTAGGATGAAAAACTCTATTGTTCATTCTGCAAAACCTTGCTGTATGTCCAATCTTGTTGCATATCTGACAAACAATTCCATTGTTTCCATATCTTGATCCAGGCTGATTGATATGTGATCTGTAATTTCTGGCAATGTGTCCAACCTTGTTGCATCTATAACATATTACTCCATTTTTTCTATTCATATATTCAGTAGGTTTCTTATCTGCATTGTTAGTATTCCTAAACATTCTACTACTATTATTATTCTCAATAAATTTAGATTTCTTGCATTCAATAGCTCTATGTCCAAAACCATGACAATTATAACAATAACCATTAAGGGGTTTGAATTGCTTACCTGTGCAATCTCTCTTCATATGACCAATAGTATTACAAGAAAAACATCTACCTTTGAATTCTCTTTGCATACCTTTGGGTGATTCCTCTTGCTTAGGTGGTTCTTCTTCCTTAGGTGTATCTTCAGATTTGTTAGTCTCATCAGACTTCTTCTCATCTATACTTTCAGATATTTTCAGATTTGGTTCCTTGCTTTCTTCATTTGTTTTAAAAGTGTTGAATCCAAGACCAGTCTTATCATAGGATGGTTTCTGATAAGATATTTTTTCATCAATCTTCTCACTAGTTGAATATAGCCTTTCAAGTTGTTGTTTGGATTGAGTCAGTTCACCTTTCACAATTATATTGTATTTCTCAAGTTCAACATACTGCAAATTGACTTTCTCAAGTTTAGATGTTACTTTACCAAGTTTAGATTTTAGTCCTTCATTTCTCAGTCTTTAGAATTTCATTCTTAGATTTCAGATTTGCTTCATTCTTGCTATTTCCATCTTTCAGACTTAGCTTCAGATTTTCTATCTTCAGTTCATGCTTAAGGATATCATTTTCTTTTTCTAAATTGTCATCACAATCTTCAATAAGAACCTCAGATTCCTTTTCAGATTTCAGATCTTCCAACTTGTTTTTCAGTTTCTCAATGAGGTTCTTTGCATCATCATATTTTTTTTAGAGTGTCTCTTTCATCAGTAAGCATATCAATATGTTCAAGAGCTTCTTCAAGATTCTTCTATAGTTGATCCATATCCATAGAGATCTTACTCAAGCTGCTAGGATTTCCTTGAATGATTCTTTTCTGAGTAACTAAGCTCTGATACAAATGGTTAGAAATAGGGAATACTGAGAGGGGGGGGGGGGGGGCGTGAATCAATATTCTACAAAATTTTACTTTTTCCCAATTATGGATATAACAGATAATCTTAATGCATGCATAACATAGAAAGCTAAACAATGTGCATAGAAATAAAACAAAAGAACTCATAACACATTATTTGTTCTCGAGGAAACCTTGGCCAAGGGAAAACCCCGGTGGGGATGGTACCCACAAAGATCCACTGATCAAAAGTATCCTGTTAAGGATATTGACCCTGTTAGGAGTCTATTACATGCATATAGTGTCTCAGTCTTGATTAAGGGACTATAGGCCTTGTTAGAAGCCTCAACCCTGTTAGGAGTTGGCAGTACAAAATGTGATTACCAGATGAGCCCACTACCCAAACAAGTAATGTACAATATTCACTGATTACAAAAGTAGGTCAAGGTACATAACCTTATACTACTTGCATCAATATCTCTTTGCTACTCTTTCACTATCGCTATTACATATCATATATCTCGCATCATATCACTTAATATATTTTCTTCTTACAATTTACAATTACATTTATACAAGTTATTAAGGCTAATAAATTTTCAGTCCGCTACCATATTAAAAAATAACTTTACCCAAGGGTTAACATCTAGGATGTCATCCCTTTATATTGTTAAGTCATTATTTTGATAAACAAAATAATCCCTTAACTCTTTATCAATTTTGTCTTCATATTATAACTTCTTTCGTACATGCCGTACTAACTTGCGTTCTGAGGTGAGTCTTCAATAGTCACCATAGAGTCTATGTTCAAGTGCACAAGCATTGAACTTACTCCAATCAACATCGCAAACCAAAACTATCTTCAGGTTCACTCGTAAAAACACACTGTCTCATACTTAGACAATTTCGCATTGCACTCTGACATACTAGCTCTCTGACCTATGCGATCTTCATGTAGATCATATGTTTCCATAATGAAAACATCTATGTAACCAACTCATCCAAATTGCCAACACTCTTTTCAATGTTCATCATATCACAACAGAAGATGTAGCTTTGAAGCTATTGGCTGCATCACTAAAGGGTAAAGCTCTTGATTGGTTCAGAACACTGCCGATGGATTCTGTTGGTACTTGGGATGTTCTGGGAGAGAGGCTTTCTAAGTTCTTTGAGGACAAGTCTGACAACTTGTCTTTGGTGGAGCAATTAACAACAATCAAGAGGGCCCCACAAGAGGAAATGAGTGATTTCAATCTCCATTTTCAAAAGACTTGGAACAAGATTCCTGTTACGGTAAGGCCTTCAGCTGAATATGCTTTCTTGTATTATTTGAAGAGTTTGAATAGTGATATCTCTATTATGATTCAATCTATGGGGGGATTTTCTTTACCCCAAGCTTTTGATATTGCTATTAGGGTAGAAAATAGTCTTATCCAGGCATGAAAGATAGCTCCTAGGCCACCTATGCCCTTCTTTCCTAACATTCAGTCTAATATGCCATTGGTTGTCCCACCCTTATTTGTTGTTCCATTATTTAAATCCCCAGAGGTGGTCCCTACTACCCCTTTGAACGAATTACAAATTATTAAGGATAGCCAACAAAAGATAGAGAGTTTGCTGCAATCTTTTGGCAATGATTTAGTGACCCTTAAGAGGAATCAAGAACAGTCAAACCCTGTTGCTCAAAACCAGTTTGCTGGTTTGTCATGCCAATATCCTAATCAACCTAATTATCAGGAAAACAAGCAGCAATTCCAAGGTAATAATAATGCAAACATACATAATTGGAATCAGAGGCCTAATAAGCCATACAATCCCACACCTCTCAATACTGTTAGGGATATTGTTCCTAGTTAGAATAAATTTGCTACCGACTGGTGTTTTCCATGCAATCAAGGTCATGATCAGTCAACATGTTCTAATGGGGTTCTTAACCAAGCTCTTATGGCCCAAAGTGCAATGATTTCACAATAGAATGTGCCTATTAAGGAGGTACAACAACAATCAGATCAGAGTGTTACAGACATTGGTTTCTTAAATTGGCAAGAGGAGTTTTGTGGGCTAAATGATGATTCACCAGTTTCAGCAAATACCAGAGCCAAAAAGAGAGCTCTTGAGTCAGATCAATCAGTTGGTAATGTACCCTCTTCACCAATTTCAATTCTAAAGAGTCCATCTACTTATTCTAGTAAGGATCAAGATCAAAAGAGTGTTGATCAAGGTTATCCTAGATCTACACAAAAGGTACAATTTTTTGTTCCATACAATATTGTTGATACTATGAAGAAAATGAGTGTAACCTTGTCTACATGGGAAACTTTAGCTATTCTAGGATAGATTGAAATTTTAAAGGAAGGGTTGTCCAAGTTGACAACCAGCTGTATAGAAGCCTCCTAGAATGGTTATGACTAATTCCGAGCCTCCTAAAGCTTAAGAAAAGGCATCTAGAGAAGAGAAGAAGCCTGCTAAACTTCAGCAACCAACAATACAAGAAGTTAAAAAGACTGCAGATTTGAAGCAATCAATAGTGACAGTTGACAAAAAACTAGAAAATCTTCAAAAGACATCAGAAAAGGAAGGTAAGATACCTGAAAATAATAAGCCTCCTCCTTTTTATGTCTCATTTATTATTGGAAACAAATTAGTGCATAATTGTATGGTAGACAGTGGTGCAACCAACACTGTCATGCCTAAGAAAATAATAGATTTGTTGAATTTAAAGTATGAACCTCTTGAGAAAGGTGTGGTCTAGCTTGATGGAACTTCAGTCAAGACCTTAGGGGTCATTAAAAATGCAAGTTTGACCTTACACTCATGTCCAAATTTCTCAATTTCTCAAGATATTTATGTCATAGATTTGCCAGCATATTTTTCTATGTGCCTGTCCAAAGACTTTACAACCATAATAGATGGTTATTTTTCATCAGATTGGTCTCATTTGTATTTCAGAACTAGATATGGTACTAAGGTAACCATAAAATCATAATTGTTGGCCAAGGATCACATAGAGCCTTACAATCCCAACCCTATTAATGCAAGTTGTGTGATTATGGATCCAGATGAAATTCAAGATTATTCATCTTATAAAACACAAACTGAAACATATCCTGATATTGTTTTAGATGAATGGGCCACTAGAAATGATCAGAATGATGATATGCTTGATGCTAGTTTTGGTAACTACATGATTTTAGAGTCTGATTTAGTTTTGCCTAATTTGATTAAAGGTCAAGATTTTGAATCTGAATTATCAAATCAGCTATGGGATTTGTATTTTGATGGATCAAGGAACAAAGTTGGTGTTGGTGCAGGGGTTATGTTAGTTTCACCTGATGGTGATAAGTTTTATGCTGCATACAAATTATCTTTTTCATGTTCTAACAATGTGGCTGAATATGAAAGTCTGATTCAGGGTTTAGAATGGGCAAGAAAAAGAGGAATTAAATGTTTGAGGGAATTCGGGGACAGTGAGGTAATAGTAAATTAGGTGAGAGGTATCAATGCTATTAAAAATGATCTTTTAAAGATGTATAAATCTAGAGTATCTGATATTTTGGATGATTTTGATGCATTTAACCTCATTTCCATTCCTAGAAAGAGAAATTAGCATGCTGATAGATTGGTTGGTATTGGTGCACATGTTTCAATTACAAAAAATAAAGGACATATTTTAGATCAGTCACATGTCAAGATTGTTGTTAGGCCATCTATCCCAGATAATGATATAAATTGGCAAGTTTTCAATACTAATGAACATATTCTAAGTTTTATGATAGAAACAGATGGTTTCTCATCTTCCAAAAATGACAAACATAATCAGCAAATGGAAGATCAAATCATTCAGCTAAAGACCAATAAGATTCCAAAAGGATTGGTCAACTTGGAATCAACTTTTAACTTTGATGATCAGTTCAGGAAGGGTAAAACTAGCCTGTTGATCAAAGATGATCACTATGAAGAAGTGGAGATATTCAGAGATAAATACTTGAAGGTTGGTAAAATAAATTCTCCTAAAGAAAAATAATTGTTTATTGATCTTTTCAGTGAATATAGTGATGTTTTTGCTTGGGATTATGCTGATTTGAAAGGATTTGATCCTTAATTAACCTAGCATACCGTAGAACTAAAACCAAATGCTAGGCCAATCAGACAAAGGCAAAGGCCCATAAACCCTAAGCTAGAACCATTAATGTTGAAAGAGCTGAGAAAACTCCTAGATGGTGGTATTATATCTCCTATTAAGCACACATCCTGGGTTTCTAATTTAGTTCCAGTAAGGAAGAAGAATGGAGATATAAGACTTTGTGTGGACTTTAGAGACCTTAATAGGACATCTCTAAAAGATAGACACCCTCTTCCTTCCATGGAACAAATTTGGCAATATGTTTCAGGTTCTGAAAGATTCTCACTTGTAGATGGATATTCTGGTTACAACCAGATTTTAATTAAAGAATCTGATCAGTTTAAAACAACTTTCACAACTAAATGGGGTACAATGGCTTACAAAAGAATTCCATTTGGGTTATCAAATGCAAGGGCTACTTTTCAGAAAGCAATGGACATGGCTTTCAAGAATTTGATGTATAACTTTGTTCTAGTATACCTAGATGATGTTACAATTTACAACAAAGTTGCAAACCAACACATAGATCTGTAATACCCCAAAAATGGGCAATAGGTTCATTAACCTCTTACATCTTCAAATCAAATGAAATCGATACAAAAGTCCTAACCTAAGGCACATCTGCACATTATCGAATCCTAATTGATTTTATCCTAAATTCTGCATCGGAGAATATTCCTTGAATATTCCTTTTATCCTAATTATCTTTGATTTACTAATTATTTAGTTATAAATCCTATTTATCCTAAAGTTTGATTAATTGAATATTCTAAATATTTGATTAAATTATTTAATTATTTAATTCTATTTATTCCTAAATTGTATTATTTAATTTTGACAATAAATCTAAAATCTTATGACTAATTGATTAAATTCTTATTTAACTAATTAATGTCAGTTGTCAATTTTTAATAATATACTTTCGCATAAAAGTTTGATTTAATAATTGATTAACCCATAAAATGAATTTTTTTAATCCAAAAATCAGTTAAGTTGAGAATAAATCACTTTATTTATTAAATTAATTTATAATTAAATCATGCACAATCAGAAAAGCAGGCAACTAGAAATTAACAATCAATTTTAAATTTGAACTCAACATCTGATGATGAGTTAAAATCTAATCTAAACTCTATTTTGAGTTAAACCCCGCTTTTGCATGATTTTTGTGAGTTAATTATCCCTGATTTCTTGTTAACTCAAAAATCAACCTGAGTTTATCAAGAGTGATTTATGGCTTTTCTCAATGCATCCTCAAGCCTTGGATTTCTATAAAAACAAGGCTCGACTCTTCATAATTAATCAACACTCAAATTTGCACAATTACTCTGGTGAATTGGTGATTGAAGGATTAAACACTCGCGACAGGCGATTTGTGAGATCTTTCATTATTGATCATAGTTTTGCATAGTTTTCATATCATAGTATTCATATTCATTCATATCATTCTTAGATTAAATCCGCATTTAATTTCATTCATCTAGCTTAGATTCATATAGTTTTTCATCCTAATTGCGCATAAAATACAAAAATAAAGATTAATCTGCATCCATACAGTTTTTCATTCTCTTGCATTTTAAATCCTTCGTTTAGGTGTTGCATTGTCACTGATCTCGATTTCAATCTGAGAACATCATACTCACCCTACTAGAAGACAATAAATTTCCTGGTTAGCTTAGTTTCATTTATCTGCAGATTTTGATTTTGCTAACCTCTAATGTTTTACTGAAGTGTTGTGTCTGCAGCTAGGTACAAAATTCACACACACATTTTTGGCGCCTACAGTGGGGCCTTGAAACGGGTTTCCATTTCACTTCTATCAATTTCTATCTATTTTCTGTCATTTTCTGGTCAATCTCATGATTTTATTCTCTGTCCATACAATTTTCATACGAGTTTTGTCAAAAACTCATGTTGGGACCTTCTGGGGGTCGTACGACTTTCAACATTTTTGAGACTTGTTTTAGTAACTGCAAATCATTTTTTGAGAGCTACATTGTTGTGTGGGAAGACACTCACCATCGTACGAGTTTGCAGACTGTCGTCTGGGAGGTAACCCACTGTCGTATGAGTTTTGGTACCAGGATTCAATTGTCGTTTCAAAATTTTAGGTAGTTTTTCATACTTGATTTTCAGATTTGGACTAACAGCTAATCCTAACAATTGAGATCTTTTGATTCTAACTGATATTTGCTGAGTCTAATTGGAAAAGCACAAGAAAAATTGCTAAAACAAGTAAAATATACTAAGCGCATTGTGAGGAATTCAAGTATTCTTCTCAATTTGATAACACTTTGATTTGGACATAAAACAAACTCTCATGCGTCAAGCTTGTGTGACTTTCTTGCTTTCATATCATAGACTTCATTTTGGGCTATAAAATGAACATAGATTTGCTTTCTGCATATCTGTTACACATAGTAAATAGGCCCTATGAACACTATTTGTGGATGATCTCGAGAGAGTGGGCTTCTTTCGCTTGTTCACACATGTGAAGCTCTTCTTGACAAAGGATCCCCTTTTAGGTAGGGAGGATACTGAGATTGTCTTGCATTCTACTAGATTTTTGAGTCTTCCACTTTTGATTGATACATTCTCTCTCCGAAGAGGTTGATAGATCATAAGCGGTTGACATCATAGATCTTTGTGAGATAATTTCAGTCTTAGTGTGTCTAATTAATTTGTCTACTTTGTTTTGATGAAGTGAAAAGGCTAGGGGATTATGCTCTACTTCCTTTTTGGATAGTACCAGAAACCTAGATCCTTGAATCCGATCTAGTCCCCCTGCGGTATCTTTTGTGAGTCACCTTTAGAGAGGGTTAACCATAGTGGACATTCCCTTAATTGGGTCAACCACATGGATGGAACCTCAAGTGGTAATAGCCATTTTCACCGTGGTAGCAACAATCGCTATATAAATGTCCTTGTGGAGGAAATCTTCATGGGTGTGGTCTCTTGTTGGGTTGTCAGATCTCCCTAGTAGCTCTTGATTGATTAAATTCTCAGATTGTGTCAAAACCCTAGTGTACCTAGATTGAAGTTTTCCCTCTTGAGATCACAAAAGTTGTAGAGTTAGACCATTACTACAAACCCTAGTGAGGCCAAATTTTTCATTTTCTAGGAATATGTGCGTTATTGAATTTTTTTTGGAACATACACAAATAGCACTCTTAGGGATTAGCACATTAAGTCACTATTGCTTGATCATGCGCAAGGTTGCTTTTGCCCTTGTTCATTGTTTTAATATGATTGCTTGCTTCCCTTGCTTGCTATTTTGCGTGCTTGATATCTACTTGGTTATTTGAGATGAACTATCACATAGATCTTCAAAACTAGATAGAAAACTTTGCCAACAATCTAAAACTAAAAACCTAAAAATTGAAAAATCTGAAGCAAAATTCATCTATGGAGTCAAAAGTCATCCCACAGTCTTAGATTGTCATACGAGTCTTGAGAAAAAGTCATTTCATAACCCCTGTATTATCGTACGGGAGGTAGTACTATGTCATACGAGTGTTGTCACCAGAAATCAAAAGAACATTATCCCTGGCAGAAATTGTCGTACGAGTCTTGTCAATTATTGTTTCAGAGCATACCTAGTGTCGTACGAGCCGATAGAAACTCATTTGAGAATTTTCAAAAAGTTGTCAAAGATTTGTCAAATTTGCCAGGAATCCAATTTTTACAACCTATTTCTAGATTCTGTCAAAATATTCACTGTGTCAGGAATAGAGCAGAAACTAGAAAGAATTTGATCATTTACCTAAAGTTGTCTCTTGAGTCTAATTTAGCCTTCTATTTTATCGATTTGAGTCTTTTTCATCTTGTGTCAAAACCTTGTCAAAATTATCTTCAAATTCAGTCTTCATACAAAATAGCTAAGTGTTGTGAGCTCATGTTTGCCATCTTTTGGGCGTCTACCCATACTACTAGGGCACATTATCCTTCATTTACATCCAATCTATTCTTCAATCAATTTAATCTTGACAAGGTTACGTCATTCGATCTTCTTGAATCAAGTCATTCTTCAGTTGTCTTCATCTTGCTCTCTTGCTTCACCCAAGGTTAATGGTGGAAACTAGAGCTTCATCACACAAGAAATCTGGAGAAGCATCTCATACCTTACCTTTGTCTACTCATGTGGGTCCAACCTTTGATGAACTCTACAATTTAGGTCTTTACGAAGACAACGGTCTTGGCAATCTGTGATTAAAAACTGGTTACATACCCCCTCCTCCATCAATTCAAGGAGTCAATCAACAATCTCTACATCAATCTATCCCAAGGAGTCCTAAAACTCCTAACATGTCTCAAGGAGGGACACATCACGGGTCTCAAGGACATCACTCTCAACATGGTATGGATCAAGAAGCCACACCTTCTAAAATTGCTCGTTATCAAAATGATGATGACTTCAAGAAAATGATGAGGCATTTCCTGAAAGAAGACAAAGAAACATACTTTCTAGAGTTAGCTCGTTAAGGGGCTAAGATTCCTCCCAAATTTCATGTTGAAGATATCATTACACATGAGGAAGAAACTCCAATCTCTGCTATGATGAAACAGATGCATGCCATGCAAGTCAAACTTAACAAACTTGAAAAAGAAAAGGAACCTAAGGAGTTTTCCATGGAGGCTCTATGCCCTTTTCCATTTGATAAAGACTTGTACATGCCACCATTCCCAAAAAGAGTGGAGATGCCTAAATATGATAAGTATGATGGAAACTCTGATCCTAAAGATCATGTCAGAGAATTCTGTACTCAATCTATGGAGTTTATGCATGAACCAGCCTACTTAATGCATCTTTTCCCTCGATCTCTGGGAGGGTTAGCTATTCATTGGTTCTCAAAAATGCCTCCAACTATCAAAAATTTTGGGGAGTTAATCAAACTATTCTATCAACAATACTCCTACAACATCCAACATCTGGTCACTATGATCGACATCTACAATTTGAAATAGAACTCAGGAGAACCAATCCTGAATTTTCTCAAATAATGGAGGAAGAAATTTTCTCTATATGCTAGACCTATTCCAAAAACTAAGAAGCTAGAAATCTTCATCAACAATCTTGTTCCAAAACTCAACTACCATTTGCAAATGCAAAATCATACATCCTTTGATAAGATGGTAGAAAATGCTATTAAAATTGAGAAAGTACTTGTACAAAAAGGAGACATATCACTTCAAAAGGACAAGTATGAATTTGGATCTAAATCTAAAGACAAAGGCAAAAATTGGAACAAGAATAAGGGCATCATCACAGATGGTGTTGTTGATACTATCCATGCTCCATCTAAGGCACCTACTTTCAATCTCACTATTAGCACCCAAGCCATCAAAGCTTCTGAAGCTAAAGAAACAGAATCTAACAAGAAGCCATATTCTTACAAACCTTGGGCTACAGATCCTAACCGCAAATTCACTCCTCTTGGAGAGTCCTTGGAATCTTCCATGAAAAATCTATTGGCTAACAACATCATTTACTTGCCTGAGATAAAAGTCTTTGATCCTGAACCTAAACTGAAATGGTGGAGAGAGAATGATTTTTGTGACCCATCGTAATAAGGGTCATAAAACTAATAACTACGTTCGCTTGAAACACATCATACAAGACAAAATTGATAATGAAGAAATCATGATTGAAAATCATAAAAGAAATAATGATCATACAACATTCACAGAGACATTTCTGAAACATAATCAAGGAGATTCATCTTCTCGGCCTAATGTGGGTGCCAAAGTCAATTATGCCTACTCTAGAAACAATGCTGTCATCAATATGGTTGAACCATTTCTATCTAAGCATTGCAATGTCATCACAATTGTAAGAAGAGATAGAGAAAATCAATCAGCAAATGTGGTTACTCGATCACAAGCTCAGGCACATCTGCAAGGACAAATCCCAGATTCATCCAATGTCCCTAAGATGCCTTTCAATCTTTCATCTACTTCTAAATAGAAGGCTGCCTCTAAATCTTCAAATTCTAAAGACATGAGACCTACATCATACAGTATTGTCCAAGAACTCCAACATACAAATGCAAAAATCTCCATGTTTGAGTTGCTTTGGATATCTCCAGCTCATAGAGCCATTCTAGACAAAGCTATGCTCGGATCCAATTTTCCTCACAACCTTGATTTACACAGATTTCAGGCTATGGTTGGTCATCTAACATCTCCATAGTATATCTCCTTTTCAGAGGAAGATGATAACTCCTTGATTCATCCACATAACCAGCCCTTGCACATTGAATTCTTGATCCAAAACCACTGTGTCAAACACGTGTTGATAGATGGAGGCATTGGTCTCAACATTTGTTCTTACAACTTGATCACACAATTGGGATTCTTTAAAGCTAACATTGATCATAAGAAGAAGATAACTATCAAAGCATATGATGAGAAAGAAAGATCTTCCAAAGGAACTATTGTTTTACCTATCAGAACATGACCTGTTATCAGAGACACCATGTGTCAAGTTCTTGATCTACCTTTGTCTTAAAACATCCTTCTAGGGAGACCTGGATATATGAAATGAGAGCTATTCCTTCCACATACCATCAATGTGTGAAATTTCCTTATGAAGGAGTAGAGGTGACAATTCTAGCGGACCTATACACAAATTGCAATGCTTTGAAAGAAAGTGCTGATAAACTTGTTCCTAATAACAGAGAATCTTCCACTAAGCAGATAGATATTGCTTCAACATCCAAAATGGAAGACATTGCTAAAGAAGTCAAAATAAAAGACAATGGTATGGGAGAATACACAATGGAACCTATTTTATCTCTCACATCTCTCCCGTTGTCCCCTAAATCTTATGGACAACCATTTGACAAAGTGAAACCTATAGCTAAAGAGTCCCAAGTCATATTCAATGGAAGCTTTGTCACAGAACAAGTATCTAAACAAGAGTTTGAGGAAGAAGAAGCCATGCTTGCATGGTTAAAAAAGGATGAGCCTCAATCCCAATTAGTCTAGAAATGTGACTCCACTTCAAGTAAAATTCCTCAGAAGTCATATGGACCAGGGGACAAATTGATCACAAAAATGGGATATACTGGAAAAGGACGTCTAGGACTACAAGGTAAGGGTCTTCTATCACCTCTTGACCACCATGGTCAAACCAACAAGAATAAAATAGGTCTAGGATATAAGAAGAAGCCTTTCTATCTTAGCAAGAACTCCCCACATGTCTTAGAACAGATTGAGCCATCCACAACAGATCAACTAAAGGAAGAAACAATTGAACAATTTGATAGTGATAATTTTGACACCACCACTGAGGAGCTCATTCCTTATGAGCATTTGCCTAAAAAAATTAAAGACCTTCTTGAAGCTGAAGATTATCCAGTAAAAAGAATCAATGTAGTAGAAACACAAGAACCTACTATAGAACAAGAGACAATTGCACCACAAGAACCAACTGATCTCGAAGGCAATCAAATAGACAAATAAGAAGGTGGTAGTTATTCTGAAATAGATTCCCATGAGTATGAATTCAAATCAGAATCTGAGGGTAACCCTTCTTGGGGTATCCATCCCGACTTTACTCATGTTCTTGAATTTCCTAGAGGCATAGATGAAGAATCAAATGACTATAAATGGGGAGCCATTCCAGAAGAAGATGAGCTTATCACAAAAAAACATGTTGATGTTATTCACCAATATGCACCTAAACCCAATGTAAGTCTAGAGTGAAATGATGAACTTAAGGAGTCTGATCCATCGATGGTTGAAGTGGACTCCCACAATGACATTGAGCCTATTCATGAATTGAACATTTTGAGTTTTAATATCATCTTCGAACTTGAGAGTTGGGTTAGGACCAATGATGACAGATCCATATCTGTAAACACTATTTCCCAATCTTTCACCACTTTGACTATCCAACATCTCAAACTTCTTGGCCAAACCTCCATGAATCCGAGCCAAGGTATTATACTTTTCTAAATGACTATGCCCTTGCTTGCTACCTCAATGTAGTTGAGCCTATGACAACTTCCATTAGTGAATCGAGCGTTAGCATGACAGAGTTGGACATCAAGTATCTTTGTCAAAAGAATAAAAGTAAAAATAAAAAGAAAAGGATTTTTGAGGGTGAAAACCACTTTGTGGCAGTCTCAGAACCTACAAAAGTAAAAATAAAAGATGTATCCAAAGGTGAAAACCTCTCTGAGGTGTCTAAGGATGAGATATTTGATGTCCTTCTGAGTCATTTACAGGACAGATCTCCAATTCTAATTGAGCCCACTCAGTCTATCAACTTGGGAATAGTGGAAGAACCACAGTTGATCCATGTAGCACAATCCTTATCAGAAGAAGAAAAGCAAAAATTTACTACATTCCTAACAAAAAAGAAGATCAACTTTGCATGGAAATATTCAGATATGCTAGGGTTGGATCCAAATCTTACAATGCACCATTTATCTATAGCTCCAGGGGTCAAACCTATTAAGAAAAAATTAAGAAAGATGCATCCACATGTTGCACTCTTGGTCAAAGCTGAATTAGAGAAACTACTAAAATCCAGATTCATCTATGTTATTGACTATGCTAAATGGATGTCTAATATTGTACCTATTTCTAAACTAGATAAATCAATCAAAGTGTGCACAGATTTTAGAGATGTAAACAAAACATGCCCTAAGGATGATTTTCCATTACCTGATATTGATATGATAGTGGATATGGCTGTGGGCTTTGAGATGTATTCTTTGATGGATGGTTTTTCTGGATACAACCAAATAAAAATTGCTCTAGAAGATCAAGAGAAAATTGCTTTCACATGTGCATAGGGTACCTTCTGTTGGAATGTCATGCCATTTGGGCTTAAGAATGCTGGTGCTACATATTAGAGAGCTATGACATCCATCTTTCATGACATGATTTATTGAACTATGGAGGATTATGTTGATGATACTTTGGAAAAATCAATGATAAGATCTAAACATCTAAATGATTTGAGAAAAATAATAGATTGAATGGAGAAGTTGAGTCTTAGACTGAAACCTAAGAAGTGTGCTTTTGGTGTCACTTCTGGAAAGCTCTTAGGCTACATTGTTTCAAAGAAAGGAATTGAAGTAGATCCAGCTAAGGTGAAATCTATCATGGAGATGCAACCTCCCAAGAATATCAGTCAAATGAAAACATTACAAGGGAGAGTACAATCTATTATATGCTTCATATCTCAGTTGGCAGATATATCACAACCTTTTACAAAGACATTACATAAAGGTGTGACCTTTGCATGGAATGAGGAATGTGAAAAGAACTTTAACCATATCAAGAAATATCTATCAAATCCTCCTATTTTGATGCCTCCTATACAAGGGAAGCCATTGATCTTATATGTCTCCACCACATATACATCACTGGGGGCATTACTAGCACAACATGATGAGAATAAAAAGGAAAGAGCTATATACTATATCAGTAGAACATTGGTAGCATATGAGAAGAACTATTCAATGATTGAAAAAGCTTGTCTAGCTGTGATCTTTGCATCACAGAAACTGAGACACTATATGTTATCTCATACCACACATTTGGTAGCTAAGATAGATCCACTAAAGCACCTACTAAGAAAAGCTGCCCTCACAGGTAGATTAGCTAAATGGGTCATGCTATTAAGTGAATTTGACATTGAATATGTTGAAAGAAAAGCTATCAAGGGTCAAGTCATTGCTGATCAATTGGCTGATGCACCATTATTTGATGATACACCAATGCAAATGGAATTCCCATATTCCTCTATCATGAATCTTTCTTCTAGAGCATGGAAGCTATTCTTTGATGGCTCCTATACACAGAATGGATTTGGAGCAGGCATATTGTTCATCACACCTCAAGGATACTCAATCCCTAAAGAATTTAGAATCAAGTTTCCTTGCACAAACAATATTGCTGAATATGAAGCTCTTCTTAATGGCATGAAAATAGAAATTGAATGGAGAGTAACAGAACTACACATTCATGGAGACTCACAACTTGTAATACACCAAGTCAATGATGTGTATCAAACAAAAGATGGAAAGACGATCCCATACAAGAGAATGGTAGATGATCTAAAGAAAGATTTCATATCTATCACCTTTGAACAAATTCCTAGAATAGAGAACAAGGCTTCCGATGCTATGGAAATGCTATCTACTTTACTACAACAACTCGAACATGAGCTATGCTATGAGTTCCTGGTGGAAGCACTATCTTATCCCGCATATGATTCCCCTAAAACTTGCATGATCTGCACTGTTGTTGGTCATGATTCATACCGATACAAAAACCTTTTCTCTTACCTCCAAGACCAAATCATTCCTGATACCTTCAACCGCCATGAGAAATGATACCTTATCCGAAATGCATCCCGATATGTCATCATTGGTCACGATCTATACAAATGAGGTCTAGATGGTACACTACTTAGATGTTTAGAATGGGAAGAGTCCTAACGTGCATTAGAGGAAGTCCATGATGGTATTTGTGGATCACATTCCAATAGTTTAACACTAGCTCAAAAACTTATTAGGGTTGGGTACTATTGGCCTGAAATGGAGAAAGAGGCTATCAAGTTTGCTAAGAACTGTCAAAAGTGCCAAGTACATGGTAACTTAATTCATGCACCAGGGAGAGATCTAATTCCCTTTACTACACAATGGCCTTTTCACCAATGGGCATTTGATCTTATAGGAGCCATACATCCTCATTCTTATAATGGACGTACCCATATTATTACAGCTACAAACTATTTTACAAAATGGGTAGAAGTAGTCCCTTTGACTCAAGCAACTGGCAAACAAATTTCAATGTTCATCTTGAACTACATCATATGTTGGTATGGTATTCCACATTCTATAGTCATAGATAATGCTGGACAATTCAAGAAGAGAGACTTAGATGATCTATGTGCCAAATTCAAGATTACACAACATTGGTCATCAATCTACTTTCCTCAAGAGAATAGACAAGCAGAAGCTTTAAACAAGAATCTGTTGAAAATCTTACATCGAACAATTAAAAAAATAGGAAGAGACTGGCATCTTATGATCAATCTAGCTCTCTAGGCCTATAAAACAAGTATCAGAATGCCCACTGGGGCTACACCATTTGCTTTAGTTTATGGGTCTAAAGTGGTACTGCCTATTGAGGTTGAAATCCCATCACTAAGAATCAGAATGCATGGTCTAGTAACTGATGATGACTACAGAGTGTCTAGGTTGCAAGAACTTGAACTACTAGATGAGCACATACAAGCAACGTATGATCATCTTAGAGTATATCAGAAGAGAATATCTAGAGGTTACAACAAGAAAGTCAGACACAGAGAATTACAGGTTGGCGATCTAGTCTTGAGAGAGAATCCTAAAAATCAATCACATCAAGAACGCAAGGGGAAGTTTGAACCCAATTGGTTGGGTCCCTTTTTTATCACTGCTACCTTTGGCTCTGGAGCCTATCAACTCTTAATGACTGAAGGAGAACAACTGTGAGAACCAATCAATATTCTCCATCTGAAGAAATTCTATGCCTAAGGCATTTAGTCTATGGTAAAATGTCCTGAAAAAATTATAAAAATTAGAAAAAGTCATGAAAAAATGAACATCTTGGTGAAAACCTAGCAATAGGCGCCTTGATGATTAACAAAAAAATCAAAACTATTAAAAAAAAATAAAAAAACTGAAAAAAACTAAAAATACAAAAAAATGAGAAAAAGAAAAAGTGCCTTGGTGAAAACCTGGAAACAGACACCTTGGTAGCAAAAATAGAATCTCTGCCAAGATGGTGAAAACCTGGCAAACGGGCACCACTTGTTCAAAATGCTCCATCTATCAACACAATCTTGGTCTCTCCCAGCTTTCAGTCTTGCTTTAGTTTGTACATACCTCCCAGTTTATTTTCGCATTCCTATTTTCAATAAAGTCAGTCTATACACCAATCAACAAAGCATCTATGTCCTATCAATGTTCAAACTTGGGGGCAATCAAAGTCATATCCTAGGGCCTCTAGTGTATCTTAGACATGTCATATCTAGTCAGAGTCCTTTGAAGCTACATCCGAGTCAGTTATTCAGTCTCCTCTCTAGAAAGGATTTTGCATCTACAACAACGAAATCAAACATCAACACCCAAATTGAAAAAAATCTATGCTTTTACATGCTTTTATCTCCCTATATGCTTACTGATTCGCATTGAGATTTTTGCATATTGTGTCCCTTCAAACTCTTCGATGATGTCCTTTAGAGGATTTAGAGAGTGATGACTGGTGGCATAATCTTTTCTTTTTTTTTGCTTGTATGTGAAAATCTAACAACTTTGGAAATTCTGGATTGAAATGGTGTCCGTTTGTAAGAGCCTCTATCTCATATTGGATAGCCATGCGTACCTCAACCATTGATACCCAAAAAATTCAAGGAAGTTTGATCTAACTATTATCTTTTTGAGAAAGTTCTTACTCCTACTGTGAAACACGATCTTACCTAAGGATGTGAATGATAAAGTGTCACTACGGGTAATTCACACTAGATTTAGAATGATCTCTTGATTTCTTGACATGTTTGTTGTGCAAGGCGTATTCTGGTCATCACGATGTCTATGCTTTGATGCTTATACAAATTTCTCTATCAAAATGGACATGATATTTAGGTCATCCTAGCATTTGTGCCTTGGTGCTTATATCTAATCTGACATTCTGAAAACAAAATCAATATTCATATGTCCATGGTTGTCTAGCCAGTGGGTGTTGTATTGATTCTTGCGCATACAAATCAATATTCATATATTCATAGTTTCCTAACTAGTGGATGTTGTATTGATTTATCCGGTTACCTAAAAATTCAATGATGAAAAAGACCGACACATGATCAGTGACTAGGTCCTAGGTCTTAGGTTTGCATTTCATTTTGCACTTTGCATGATTGCATTTATATCACAATTGCCCAAATCAGCTTGATGCTTAATGATTCTCCAAAACTACACTAAACATATCATAAGGACTAAGTATCGCACGAAGGTCTTCTTAATAGATCACCAAGCAAGCACCCCTGGCTAATTTCGATGTTCTGAACCCATTTTTGGGATCAAAATCAAAATATGAGATCATTTATATTGTCAAAATAGCAATTTCAAATTTTCGGACCCAGGATGACTGACTGCTTGCATAATCGACCTTCAATCATCACAGAAATCCAAAATTCAACTTAACTGATTACCTAACATCAAACTATCAAAATTTCAACTTGGTCAACCATTGTCAACTCATGGTCAAACCTAGTCAAACTTGATCTTCAGGACCTCCAAACGATGTAGAACGCATTTTCGAACATGTACAATCACTTCTTCAATCAATTAACATGCTTCTAAACCATTCAATAATGACTTTTCTTGTCAGATTTCAATTTTAATCCCAAAGGGGGCATGGTATTGCACATCAATCAAGTTTGTAAATAAAACTTCTTTCCTCAGTAATCAAGACAACAACCACATCTAGTTACTGATTCATCTAAAGACCTCATTGCTTGGGGCACATTGCTTGGGGCATATCAGATTCATCGAGATCCATATCAATCTGGTATCCTAATCAATCTTGTAAACTGTATCATCTTTTCGTAACCATCGGTTCATTAGTGTTATTTCCTTGGTTCTTCATAATTGAAGGGTTCCGATGTGATACCATTTCGATTCCTTTGGACAATTAGGTCTAGAATTGGTCACTCACTTCTTCACAATCATAAGGTTTAGAATCAGGTGTTTTGGCACTTTTTCGTAATCACCGGTTCATTACTGTTATAGTTAAAATTATCTTTGGTCAATCAGGACCTAAATCTTACATCTTTAAATCTTTCAATCGGTTTCTGTCTTGGGATCGGTTAATCTTTCAAATTAGTTTCATACATCTACATCAAACACAAACTATTATTTGAACCACTGTGCTTTGCACAAGAATTAAAGAGGGGCAAAATGTAATACCCCAAAAATGGGCTATAGGTTCATTAACCTCTTACATCTTCAAATCAAACTAAATCGATACAAAAGTCCTAACCTAAGGCACATCTGCACATTATTGAATCCTAATTGATTTTATCCTAAATTCTACATCGGAGAATATTCCTTTTATCCTAATTATCTTTGATTTAATAATTATTTGGCGATAAATCCTATTTAATCCTAAAGTTTGATTAATTGAATATTATGAATATTTGATTAATTAGATTTAATATTGCCACTTAATTATTTAATTAAATTTAATTCTATTTATTCCTAAATTGTATTATTTAATTTTGACAATAAATCTAAAATCTCATAACTAATTGATTAAATGCTTATTTAATTAATTAATGTCAGTTGTCAATTTTTAATAATATAGTTTCAAATAAAATTTTGATTTAATAATTGATTAACCCATAAAATCAATTGTTTTAATCCAAAAATTAGTTAAGTTGAGAATAAATCACTTTATTTATTAAATTAATTTATAATTAAATCATGCACAATCAGAAAAGAAGGCAACTAGAAATTAACAATGAATTTTAAATTTGAACTCAACATTTGATGATGAGTTGAAATCTGATCTAAACTCTATTTTGAGTTAAACCCTGCCTTTGCATGATTTTTGTGAGTTAATTATCCCTGATTTCTTGTTAACTCAAAAATCAACCTGAGTTTATCAAGAGTGATTTATGGCTTTTCTCAATGCATCCTCAAGCCCTGGATTTCTATAAAAACAAGGCTCAACTCTTCATAATTAATCAACACTCGAATTTGCACAATTACTCTGGCGAATTGATGATTGAAGGATTAAACACTTGCGACAGACGATTTGTGAGATCTTTCATTGTTGATCATAGTTTTTCATAGTTTTCATATCATAGTATTCATATTCATTCATATCATTATTAGATTAAATCTGCATTTAATTTCATTCATCTAGCTTAGATTCATACAATTTTCATCCTAATTGCACAAAAAATACAAAAATATAGATTAATCTACATCCATACGGTTTTTCATTCTCTTGCATTTTAAATCCTTTGTTTAGGTGTTACATTGTCATTGATCTTGATTTCAATCTGAGAACATCATACTCACACCTACTAGAAGGTAGTAAATCACCTGGTTAGCTTAGTTTCATTTATCTGCAGATTTCAATTTTGCTAACCTCTAATGTTTTACTAAAGTGTTGTGTCCACAACTAGGTACAAAATTCACACACACAAGATCATTTAAGATAAATTTTGCAGATATGTAGAGAGTTTGGAATCTCTCTTAACCCAAAGAAATATGTTTTTGCAGTTCATGAGGGTAAAATTTTAGGATACCAAGTGTCTAAAGAAGGTACAACTATTGATCTCGAAAGAATTCATGCAATTCTGGAACTTTCATTGCCTAAACACAAGAAAGGATTGTAGAGTTTTATTGGGAGAATAAATTTTTTTAGATGCTTTATCCCTGATATTGCAAACTTGTTAAAACCTTTGACTGCTATGCTAAAGAAGGATGTACCTTTTAGATGGACTGGTGAGGGAAAGAAGAGTTTTGAATAGATAAAATAGGCTTTGTCATCAGCTCCTACTCTAATTAATCTTGATTTTACTAAATACTTTATTTTATATGCTTATGGTGGTTCTGACACTATTTCAGCAATGTTGGTTCAAAAGAATGAAGAAAAATAGGAGCAGCTAGTTGCATTTTTCAGCAAAGGTATGGATGATTATGAGAAAATGTACAATTTTGTTGAAAAGCATGTGCTAGATGTTATTAAAGCTTTAAAAAAGTTTAAACATCTGGTTGCTAGGAATAAAGTACATCTGATGGTTGCACATCCTAGCATTAAAGAGTTCTTGCTGAATAAAGATGTTAATGAAAAGAGACCAGGTTGGATAACAAGGGTTATGGAAGATGATGTACAAATTCATGTGACCAAGCTAGTTAGAGGCAAAGGCCTCTGTGCTCAGATGGCAGAAGGGGATGATAAAGTTGAAGTCACTGAAGAGGATGCCTTACTCCAAGGTAATGCTGTATTATTTAATGATTCTACATCCTGGTTGTCAGATATGACCAGATTTCTGCAAACTGGACAATGTCCAAACAATCTTGATAAAGCCAAGAGAAGGTACTAAAGGTTACAATCTATTCCTTATGTTCTTATTGATGATATTCTTTATAGGAAAGATTTTTTTGGTATGCTTCTCAAGTGCATTGATTCAGTTGATCAAGATAGAATTTTATCTGAGTTTCATGATGGATCTTGTGGAGGACATTTCAGTCCGAAGACTATAGCCTGGAAAATTCTAAGAGCTGGCTATTAATGACCAGATTTATTCAAAGATGCCCATTCTTGGGCAAGAAAATGTCAAAAGTGTGCCTTGTTTGTAGGGAAGAAAAAGCTGGTAGCATTGCCATTAAAACCAATTATTATGGATCAACCATTTAATAAGTGGGGAGTGGACTTTATAGGTCCAATAAACCCTAATTCTAGTGACTGCTACATACTATTTTACAAGATGGACTGAGGCCATTGCATTAAAGGAATCTACTAGATCTGCTGTATTGAAGTTCTATGATGATATTATAACTAGGTGTGGAGTTCCTTAGTTAATTATCTCAGATAATGCTTTAGCTTTTGTTGGTTTAGCTATAACAGATTGGGCTGTTAAAAATGGCATCTATCTAAATACTTCTTCTAACTATTATCCTCAGGGTAATGGCCTTGCAGAGTCTACTAATAAAAACCTAATTAGGATTATCAAAAAGACTTTGTAGGAAAATAAGAGAGATTGTGATGTAGGAGCATCCTGGGTGTAAGAGCAATCTTGCATCACCCAAAAATATTTCTGGTTTCTTTTCAATAAGGGCTATCTTGTGCAGAGCTGCTATTTTTGGAAAGTTACTATTTTTAGTAAGTTTTCTGTTCGGGCTTAGAATGGTCTATTTTCTTCTCTAGAGGTTCATTTTGGTCATATCAGCTTGCCAGTAAAGTTTCATTGACAGATCAAGTCTAGCTTTGTAGATATTGAAGATTTTCGGTATTGGCAGCAGGGTACAAAAACTTTGAACTCAATTTTGAAGGCTTCAGAGGCCCTAGATGAGGTCAAAACTTTGGCTGAATGAAGCTTACTTAATTTAGGTGTTGTAGAGTACTTTGCGCCCTTTTCAAAATGGGGTTATAATAGTCAATCGGGTCAACAGGTGATGAGTTATGGTCTTCGAAAGTTGGGTCTTTTGAAATGGTGGAAAATGATTTTCCTTCAAAATTTATGTTTGGGTTTCAAAAGTTGTTTTGAGCCAACTCTGATGTAATAAATTGTGAAAATAAAATAATTCTAAGTTTGATCAGCCTTATTGGCTAAACTTCTGGAACCTTCCCAGGTGGTGGAAAATTGCCTATATAAGGAAGGCTGTAGTGTTGTCTTAGGCAGTTCGGAGCAGTTTTGGGTAGATTTGGGTAATGATTTGAGGCTTTTTCCTATAGAACATTGTAAGGGGAATGCCCATGTGGCTTTGCATATTGTAATTCTAAAATTTGTAATTCCACACTTGTGGAGATAATAAGAAGCCCATTTTCTGTTCTTGCAAATTGTTGTTGTTCTCTGTTTCTGTTATGTGTTTGTGGTATTAAGGGGAGCACTCTTCATCAGATTGGCACTCTAAACTAAAGGCAGCCTTATGGCTGGAATATATTATTGGGAACTCACCCTATGTTTTGGTTTATGGTAAAGAGGCCAGATTGCCAATTTATATAGAATTTCCAGCTTTATAGCTAGCTGATCAAATGTTACTGTTTGAAGAGGAAGATCCTCTTAAGCTGAGGTATGCTGAATTGCTACAGCTGGAAGAAGAAAGGAAGATGGCATTGGAAAATATGGAGTTAAGACAAACACAGACTAAAAGGTCTTTTGACAGGAAAGCTACACTCAAGGATTTCAAAGAAGGTGATCTAGTACTCAAGTGGGATGTGCTAAAGAGCAGACCAGGCTAGCATGATAAATTTGATAATTTATAGTCAGGTCCTTTTGTTATAACAGCTTGCAAAGAAAATAATGCTTTCTAGTTGTCTACAAATGATGGAGAAGTTCTACAAATTCTAGTTAATGGAATTCACCTCAAGCTTTGCTTTGAGAGTAAGGTTAGGTCTAGTTGTTTTTTCAATAAGTGTTGTCAAAGCACTAGGTCTCTATGTTGCATGAGTCTAGATTAGATGCATTTTCATTTCAATAATGGTTGCATTCATGGTTTCTGATTTCCTAACTCTATTGCCTAATGATAAGGTTTATAGGTCATGTCTAGCAGGTAGACATCCAACAGAAGTCGCCAAAAATGTTACTCAAAATAACATCATACAACACAATAAGAAAAAATAGGAAAAGATTGCATATTTATGGGTCCAATTAATACTACCTTTTAGGTTTTATTAATTTACATTTCATTATTGCATTCATTATCATATTTCTTTTTGTACTCTAAGTATTGATCACATTTCACATTTCAAAATTCATAACTAATCATTACATTGTGCATTCAAACTGAATGTAGTATACAAGTGTCTTCATATTTCATAATTCATGTCAACAATAGAGTACATTTGCAGAAATGAAAACATGATAGAAGTATGGAATAGGGGTCCCATGCATTGCCTTGTTGTCAGTATGTTGTCAGTTGGTTGTCTATCAGGTCCTAGGTCCTCAAGTCTAGGTCTTCATCTGCATTTGGTTTAGGATTTTCACTTGCATGAGAGAAAGAAAATGTTGTCAGATCCTATTGGATCTAAGCAATGCATGGAACACAAACAACATACACTGATAACCAAATTTTCAATGATGCATATTTATCTGGTAAATTCAATGCAATAAGGAAATGTACATCCACACTCACTTGAAGATAGTATTAAAGGGACTTGTTTTCTAAACATGAAACCTTTTACTATTAATGATTATTCTAGTGTATGTTGTTCTTTTTATTAACCAGATATCTGAATTAAAGGGACTTAGTGTTTCCAACTGAGAAATTTTTTTCAGAAAATAGCAAATTCTTGTTAGATTAGTGAACATATTAATTTGAATTTTGATTCACAAGTGTCATTTATGACATTTTCATAAACTGAATTGCTTACTATGCTCACTAATCTGAAAATTTCATAATGTTTTTGTTTGAAAAGCCTAACAGAATATTTTGCAGTGTTTCAAGCTGACTGGTTTTCACATTATAGTCATAAAGAATGGAGATGTAGAACAAGCTGAAATTTCACATAAAATGCCAGAAGTTTCAAACAGTCATGGTCAAATGCTAAGATACAATTACATAATCACTAGTATTGCACATCTTTGTTGAAATCAAGGTACAAATTCAATAAATGCATTGTTGGTGCTGATTAAAAAAGAGAAATGCTACAGAAATGAATTTTTAAAGTTAAAAAATGTTTTCAGTTTGTATTTAGTGGATGTCACAAGCCTGTGCTCGAACTTCATTGAATAGAATTTTGATGTTTTTTAGATGTCACGAGCCCATGCTCGAACTCCATTGATAGTAAACAAACATTTTAATCTTTTGCATTTCTTATATTAAAGTTCAGATTCAACATAAAAAAGAGAACAATGTTTAAGCCTGGTAATTTACCAGTGTGTCTAAGAATGTTCTCTATTTTTAGTATTGAATACAATTCAAAGTAACTATGCTTATTCATCAATGATGTTGAAGAAAATAACATGACTACTACATTACAACAATAGTGATTGTACCTATATTAATGTGAGTTTTGAAGTAGAGTTTATCTATAGAGCAATGGTGACTGTGTCAAAGAGAGGAGAAGATAAAAGTGGATATGCTAAAAGGGTATCAAATCAGTGGGTTTTTTTAAACTTGGAATGATTATTGGAGTTGTAGGTACCTGTATATTTGTTTGATACAAAAGGGTTCAATGATGTTTTGGATTGCTTGAATATAAATAAAAATGACTGGTAATATCACAGTGACTGTGTTTTGAAAGGACATGTATCACTGATCTTTTTGAAGCTTGTTATTCATTTAGGGAGACACAACAAAAATAATGAAATAATAAGCACTTATATGTAATAAAATCAAGCTATTTGTTCATGTTTGCAACTAGTCAAGCTTACAAGAAATTGTTGTTGAATAACAAAGTGGGTTCCTATTTATGTGTCAATAAAACATCATTTGTATATGCTATCAAAAGAAAGGAAAAACAAAGATATAGAGATGTATACAAGCTGCCGACAAATAGTACCAAATAAATGAGGAGTGAAATTGAACTTATCTGTATGTGCTGAGGAAATGACTTGTGCCTAATGATTATCTTTCAATCATAGTATCAGTCAGCTCGGTAGGGCCGAAGCTTATGACTGGAAGATGTCATTGCTTAAGACTTGATACATTTTTCTCATCTTTCAGTGACAACTTTGACTTTGCCGAGTGGATTTTAGGGAACCTACAAATGCTGGTATGCTGTCAGATAAAAGAAAAACCCACATTTAAATGGAAAAGTGAACAAGCTATATGAACCCATTTGATATGCTGAGATTTCAAGCTTACCAGTTAATCATGTATTCATCCACAGTTGAAACTCGATAGTCAAAGTTCCAGGTAGCTCGGTAAGAGTCTCAAGCTATGACTAAGAGATGTCTTAGCTGAGGCCGAGTCTCATATCTCAGTCATAGCTTGAGCCTTGCCAAGATAACTGAAGGGGATCTGTAATTTATGGTGCGCTATCAAAGTTACAAAAACCCACATCAAGAGTGGTGTAAGAAACAAATTTCATGCTAAAAATCTACCAGTCAAGAAGATCGAGGCTTACCAGTTGAAGCCAATACTAAAGAGGAAGGAACTCAAAGCTGAGTTCATGTTCATGCTTACAATGATAGTTCAAGTTCAAAGTCACGAAGGCTAAGTTCATAGTAAAAAACCCACAAGCTAAAACTCATGCATCGGTCTCGGATTTACACATATAATGATGTTTGAAGCTACAATCACCAAAGCCATGACTGATAATAGAGAGGAGCTCGAAGCTGAGTCACAGTTTTGGTGGCACTTCAAGCTCAAGTCTCAAGACTCATAGCCTGAGAGCTGCTCATTCATAGCAACAAGCCAAAATGAGAACCAAGATCAAGCATCAGTTACAAAACACAAAGAAAGTATACATCAATCACTTTTCAAATGGATACACAGTCACATACCTATTTGAGGCCATAAAAAGTGGTAGCTCGAGAGTGTTACTCACAAACTGTGAGTTTTATTTTCGTAGCTCAAGACCAAAGCCAAGTTTCAAGCTTCATGTTGAAGCCACAATCATATGCCGATAAGAGAAAACAAAATGAATCTCTAGATCACAGATAAGAACCTGGGCTTTCATGAAGACAAACTCTTAGTTTAGATTCGACACCAGGGAATGCACCATCAAAGATAGAGAGCTTCATCATAGTCAAACCCAAGCATGATTAAAATTTTTCCAGTATTTTCCTGATGTTAGGATTTCATCTCTTCCTGTTTCTTCTCAGGAAAGCTAAAACACCAAGTTCGAGATTGACAAATTGGTTATGAGTTTTGGAGTCTGCAAAAAGTTACATTGAATTACATTAATGTAGATGTCCAATCATGCAGGCCTCGAGATTGTTGATAGTGCCACCTCACTACCCATATCTGCATTGTAAGCAAGTGGGAAGAGTGGTCATGTCGACCCTCTCCACTTAGCATTTTTTTTAAAACTTTAGAATTCATTTCTTAAGTTAGGGTAGTTTAGGTTTTGTTATTTTCTGAATTTATTTCAAAATTTAATAAAGTAAATATTGGTTAAGAAATTTGAAAAAGGATTTCTATCCTTTAT
This sequence comes from Chamaecyparis obtusa, assembly GCA_027943335.1. NCBI lineage: Eukaryota > Viridiplantae > Streptophyta > Pinopsida > Cupressales > Cupressaceae > Chamaecyparis > Chamaecyparis obtusa. Next base: position 1,787,406 of record BSBK01002768.1, on the reverse strand, counting down.
TAAAGCCAATATTTAGGGCACTAATTAGTGAGTCTTCATAGGCTAAGTTCTTGGCACATGTTTTGGCCAAATTAGGGCAGTTTTTAGAGGCTTTCATTTTTGGATTTGAGGCTAGGGCTTTGTATAAAATTGATTTTCATGATCAATATGAGAGTTGCGAGTTTTGGAGAGAGGGCATATAGTGAACTTATTGTTCCTAGATGCTTTTGGAGACCATTTTTGTAACCACATTGTCATATTTTGAGGAGAATAAAGCAGATGTTTCATTGGCCCATATATTTGGAGTTTTGATTTCATAATCATGTTTTCATCTTTTCTTGCTAGCGTTTATTCTATTGTTATCCAAGAGAAGTGAGTGTATCAATATTCCTTTCCAAGGTAAGCAATAACTCAAACCTCGTAAGGAATATGTATGTTTGTTAATTGGTTAAGTTATTTGTGATTCAATCCTAATAGAAAGATCTTTTAGCCTATATGTTGGACATTGATTTAAGTTATTAAAATTTTTAGTATAACTTCCAATCAAAATCTAAATCCATTTTTGGTGTATCACCCCTATCTTTTTTAGTTTTAAAGTTTCTTTCTTCCCTTTTCCTACTAAGTTACAAATCAGGAGATGATATCCCATATCAGATAGGAACCGACCTAGAATTCGGAGATTCCTCCTCATTGAAAGTCCACCCAAAACTTGAGGAGGTTTCCATTTTTAGGATAGAGATATTGTGTAGCCCCAATGCCTGAGTTGGGGTGGTAATTCTAAGCCTAAAAAATACCCATGTATAATATGCAAGTACAAATGCAATAAAATATCTCATAAAGTAGAGAAAGGGAGAAAACCTCATGGGACAAAAATGCCCCCAAAAAGTGTGATGAAAAAATAAGAGAAATATTAAAGAAGTACGAGAAGGGAAAAACCCCATATGAGGAAAAATTCCCCCCCATAAGAGAGAAGAAGAGAGACAAAGTAGCCCCTCCTCAATGTAGAATGTACATTAGTGATAGATGCTTCAGGATGAATGTAAAAGTTTCTCCATGAATACAAAATAACATTCCTCCCCGAAGGAAGAAACAACACCATAGGTGTATGGGAGATACCTCCCCAATTTGTAGGAATAAACCTCAAGATGTATGATGTCTCTGAAAGCTGATCAAGTTTCCTCAAGTTGATGCAAAAGGTTTCCCCTTCCAATACTGCTGAAAAGGACAAGTCAGGATCTAGTGAGGATGAATGTGGAACATGTTCCAAAGACCTAAGTGGATTCTCTGAAGATAAAGAGACCTCCTCCAACTTTTGTACATAAGGATCTATAATCATTTCAACCTTGAAAGATTGATCACGTGGAGAATGGAAAAGAGGATCAGAGTGTTCCCTTGCAACAATTTAATAAGGATCATCCTCTACAAAGAAAAGATGTATGCCATCAATGATGTCTCCCATATATGCAATGTAGGATTCCACAAACAAAATTTCAATGTCTATTAAGAAGTCATCTATTGAAGCTGTATTTGGAAGATAAGGTGTACCCAATTGTACTAAATTTTATAGAGCTATCACTATAGCAATGTATTCATATGGAATATTCTAATGTTGTGACCTTGTCCTTTGAGAGTCTAAAGGACCCCTCACAAGTAAACCTTCTAAATCAAGAGTTTGTCGATCCCAAAAAGGTCTAGTGGAAGAAGATGAAAAATTATCCTCAACTATAATTGGACCAAACAAAGGTGTAATCTTGCTAGTTAGGGTTGATGTAGAATCATCATCTGAGTCACTAACATCACTATCCATAATGTCTAAATTAAGAGAAGCATAGGCCAAGCTAGGAGAAATATCCTCAATGTGAACACTCCTCTCTATGAGTATCTCACGTGTCTCAAGATCCATAAGTCTAAATGTATTAACATCTTCATGATATCCAACAAATATGCAAGCCCTACATTGAGGTTCCAATGCCTTGTGTTTATGTGCAGGTATGCACGCCCATGCTAGAAAACCAAAAACTCTAAAGTATTTCACAACCATTTTACTAATACACCAAGCCTCAAAAGGAGTGATTCCATCCAAGTCGCTATGAAGAACTCAATTTTGGATGTGATTGGCACAACTTAAAGCTTCTGTCCAAAGAGTTGGATCAAGAGACCTAGCACAAATCATGCAAATGGCCATTTCCTTAAGAGTTCTATTCTTTCTTTCTGCAACACCATTCTACTGTGTAGTGTATGAAATTGAATGATAAATCTCAATCCCCTCCAGTGTATAAAAATCCACAAGTCTTGAGTTCACGTATTCCCTTATATTATCTTTTCATATATCCTTGATGAATTTCCTTGATTGCTTCTCAATGTGAGACTTAAAGGTGAGAAAATTGTCAAACACTTCACTCTTGTGATCAAGAAAGTATACCAATGTAAAGAGAGAATAGTAATCAATGAATGTGAGGATATATAGAGCCTTTCCATAAGATGACACTAGAAATGGGCCTGCTACATCACTGTGAACCAATTCAAGACCACATGATGCTCTCCAAAACTTCCCTTTTTCAAACTTCTCTTTTGGATTCTTTCTCATTGAACAACGTGAACATACACCCTAAAAAAAAATGATTGTAGATAGACCTTTGACCATATGTTTGGAGCTAAGCTATTGAATATAGTGGTAGTTGAGATGTCCAAACCACTCATGCCATAACTTACTTTGTGAATTTTAATGTGTCAACAAGGATGTAGAAGGAGAATTAGGCACAAAGTGGGAGAATGAGTAAAGCCTTGTGTTGTGATTTGCTTTTCCCACTACTACCAAAGCATCATCCTTAAGTTTTTTTATGATATTTGAATTAGATAGAAACTCAACTTTCATTCCATCTCCATAGTGAGTGATTTGGTAAATTTAAAGGAGATTAGAGCTTAACTTAGGAACATAGAGGACATCTTTGAATGTTCCATTATCCAAATAAATTGAACCTTTCCCTTCAAATTCCACTTGAGTATCATCTCCTACAAGGATGTGAGGTACCTTAGATGGATCCAATGAATAAAATTTATCCTTTGAAGAGCCCTTATGATGAGTGGCACCCGAGTCAAGTATCCATTCCTTTGAGGAACTTGTAGTTGTAAAAAATGCTTTCGATTTTCCTTTTGAATGTAAGAAAGTGGAAGTTGATGAATCCTTCTCTTTGTAAGCATTTAAAATATAGATGTTGTTCTTCTTTAGTAATTTTTTCAACTCATCAATCTTCTTAGTGTGTAAATGATGCTCATCATGATAAGGTTTGTTTCAATATGTATAAGTTGGTCTATCCTTAGAATTATTTCCCTTCATGTTGGAATATGAAGAATTGCCTAGTTGTGAGGAGGTTGATTGTGATTTATCTTTTTGTGTCTTTGCTTCCACTATTTTTGCTTCTTGTAGGAACCCCTTCCTTGATTTCCTTGACTCCCTTGGTTTTCTACAAAATACTTAGACTTTGAATACTTGAGAATCCCCATTATCATAAATTTTGATTTCTCTACTATCAAAATATCTGTGAAGGCATCAAATGAATCCATAGTGTATGAAGCACCCATAATCAACTTATGGGTTCAGAAGCTAAACATAAATGCTGAATATTTTGATAGAAGATTGTCTAAAAAATTGCAAATAAGATGTTCATCCTTTTTGTCCATTCCACAATTCTTGATTTTGGCTCTAAGCTCTATAGATTTAGTTACATAGTCTTGGATTGTATCAAAGTCCTTGGGATACAAATTGGTGAGTTCTTTATCAAGCTTGCAACCCTTAGCCTCATTAACTTGGCCATACAATCAACCAAATTTGTCCCAAGCCTCTTTGGCTAAGGTACCATTTTCAATATGAAAGATGAGATCCTTTGATACATACTTCCTCAAAGTTCCAAGAGCCATAGTATTTTTAGTGGGACATTCTAATTGAGAATTAGGATCAATTTTAGGATCAAGTGGTATAGTTATAGTTGCATTAATGTAATGGGTTAATCCTTTTTCCATTAGCTTACTCCATGCATCAATTTTACAAGAAGCATATTCATGTGGAGTCAAAAGTGGAAATTGAAGGACCCGTGATGCAAAAATGAAAGAGCATAATAGAAAAGGAGACATAATCACACAAGACACCCCCACCCCCCCAAATTCACTCAATCAAAGAAACCCCCCCAAAAGATGATTTTGGAACTTCATATATAATGCGTGTACAATTGCCACTTGCCAAATAAGAGCTATGCAGACTTTTGATTTTGATGTTTACAACTACCTTATTAATTCCAAGTCAAACTCAAAAAAATTGGCTAAGAATCTATACCATCCTAAAAAGTAAGCATTTCATTAGTGTCCATTTTGGGACTATTTTAAGCCCACTTTAGTGTGTATCTTATGGTAGGACATCATATTGTACTTAAATACATACATAGTTTAATCAAGGTCCTCCTTGCTCAAAGATATAAGTTGGCTCTAATTTCTATGCATAATTTTCCATTTTCCATGTAATCACATAACTCATTTCACACCTATATCCTTCACATACCTTTCCAGATCTTGGTATTTACACTAAGCCCTTGGTGGTTTACAATCTCCAACACCCTTATTAGCACCTAGTCTCGAAGCCAATTTGAAATTGGCCTATTAGGGACTAGGCCGAATTTGGCCTAGTCCTGGACTAGGCCAAGTAAAGTTAGCCTAATCTTTGGGGGTTGGTTTTTGGTGACTCTGAGCACAATGCAATGATGTTTACTTTAGGGTCTTAACTTGGATCAACATCATGAATTGGAGCCTTGAAATTTTTATATAAGAAGGCTTCTTCCTCCCATTTCCACATCCACAATTTGAGAAAAAAATACATCAAGCAAGATATTGCATGTTTAAGGAGTCCAAACAAGTATCCATCCAAATAATCAAGTGTTAAATCCTTCTCTTCGTAGATATTTCTCTTTTCCCCCATTGGAGGTCAAGAAAATGAGTTTTCAATCAAGGAGGGAGGTCTTCATTCATCCATCAAGTCTTCTTCTTCCTCAAATCAACATTTGTGGTGAATTACAAAATCTACTACATGAGGTTTTGTCTTACATGATTTCATTTTGGTTTTTGTGTTGAGTCAAAGATATTGCATCAACATTCTTGATCACATTCTAAGAACAGTTGCATCTACATTATATGATATACTCTATTTCTTAGATCTAATCTCTACTACATGTCAGCATTCTGTTGCCATATTTTAGTCCCATTTTGTAAAATTGGCTTCAAATATTATAAGATGGTGTTAGTGTCTGGTTTAAGTTCAGAAAAAAGTCTCTTGATCCCCTGATGAAGGGTGCTCCCCTTAATACCACGAACACATAACAGAAACAGAGAAACAACAACAATATGCAAGAACAGAAAATGGGCTTCTTATTATCTCCACAAATGTGGAATTACAAACTTTCAGAATTACAATATGCAAAGCCACTAGGGCATTCCATTACAATATTCTATAGGACAAAGCCTCGAATCAATACCCAGAACTGCCTAGACAACACTACGGGCCTTCTTTATATAGGCAATTTCCATCGCCCGAGAAGATTCCAAAAATTTAGCCCTTAAGGCCGACTATACATAGAATTATTTTATTTTCTCAATTTTTACAATAGGGTAGGCTCAAAAGAAATACAAAATATGCTTTTAGGTAGCCCAACTTCCGGAGGCCATAACTTTTTAACCGTAGCTCCATTTTTCTATTGTGACCAATTTTTAGAAATGCTATGACAAGATCTACAGTCCCTAACATGCGCAAGCACCAATTATCTGGGGGTCGATAGCGATCCGGAGCCTCTAAGGCCTTCAAAATTGACCTAAAAGATTTGGTACCCAAGAACCTCAATAACTTCACCAATACTGATGATGTGGTAATGAAACTCAACTGGTAGGTTGAAATAACTAAGATGAACCTCCAACTGTGAAATCAAAACATTCTGAGATCATATGACCAACTTACTAAAAATAGTAAGTTTCCATAAATAGCAACTCTGCACAAGATAACCCTTATTGAAAAGAAAACATAAATATTTTTGGGTGATGCAAGATTGCTCTTAGACCCAGGATGCTTCTGCATCAGACACCCAGGGTAATTTCAGAAGTGACCCTGTCACGACTCAGGTGTGCAGAAGAAAACCAAGATGGTTAACCTCCTCCTTTGTTAGCCATGATGAATCTTCAATAAGTTTCCCTTTCCATTTGACCAAATACTTTTTATATGTCTTGTTCTTTGTGCTTATGCCAACATGACTATCCAGTATTGATCTGATTTATGAAAACCAGATTACAATACCTGGTGTGATACCTGCAGTATTGTAGAATTCAACATGAAAAATTGAGAACAACAAGATTGCAAACAAAAACCTATCTCCATTCTATTCAAAATTGGAGTTTATACAAGTCGGATGGATCCCAAGGGTCACACAAATCCCTTGGAATTGAAATGAAGAGTCATCATAATGTTCATTACAATTAAACTATTAAAACTATCAAAATTTATCAAAAAACTAAATATAAAATTTAGGTCCACTTGGAGAAGGCATAACTTTCTCATCCTAGCTCCGAATTACAAACCGTTTGATGCGTTGGAAAGGTATTCAAATAATCTTGAATGAAATTTTGGAAACATTGATGGCCCACCATGTTTCTTAGCAGCATATTTGCCCAGAAATGCACCGAAGACCCTCAAAATTGCAATTTACTAAAACATATGAAATTTTGGAAAAATTAGATTTCAGTATTTTCCCACTTTAATCCTGATCAAGTATGTCTTCAATCTCCTTGATATCTGAATTGGTTGCTGGAATAGTCCAATGTGCTACTCTAACCTCATCTTCAACACCTCTTTCATGATACTCTATCAGATCTGAAACATTAAATACAGGTGAAATATTCAGCTCAGTAGGCAACTTGACCCCATATGCATTTCCTGAATCATGCTTCTTCAGTATCTTACATGGCCCAAACTTCTTAATTTTCAACTTGTTATATGTACCAACTGAAAATCACTCCTTCCGCAAATGAACCATGACCTCATCTCCAACCTGAAACTCCTTATGCCTCCTTTTCTCATCTTCCTTAGCCTTATACTATACATTCATCTTGGTAATATGCTTCCTCACTTCCTCATGGATGTTCTTCAAATGTTCTGCAAAATCCTCAACTTCAGCACTACTTATTTCTCCTTTATCTATCTTTCTCAACTCAGATGCATTTCTAGGACTACTCCCATATACAATCTGGAATGGAGATTTACCAGTGCTCCTATTGACAGAATTATTATATGAAAGTTCTTCCTATGGTAAAATAAAATCCCATCCTGTTGGCTTATCTCCAACCAAACATCTCAGCAAATTTCCCAAACTCCTATTCACCACCTCTATCTATCCATCAGTCTATGGATGATGTGATGAACTGAACTTCAAATATATCTTCAACTTCTTCCACAATGTATGCCAAAAATATCCAACGAACTTAGTGTCCCTATCTGAAACTATACTCTTTGACAAACCATGTAGTCTCACTACTTCTCTGAAAAACAATTCTGCTACATGACCAACATCATTAGTCTTCTTGTAGGGAATAAAATGTGCCATCTTTGAAAATCTGTCAACTGCCACAAAAATTGAATCATGTCCCCACTGCGTCCTTGGTAAACCAAGAACAAAGTCCATACTGATATCCTTCCAAGGCTTCTCTAGTATAGGTAATGGCTGATACAACCCTATATTTTGCTTCACTCCTTTTGCTATCTGACATACTCTACAACTCTGTACAAAGTTCTTGATATCTTGCTGCAATTGTGGCCAATAATAATTCTCACTAACCAAAGCAAGGGTTTTATCATGACCAAGATGTCTAGCCAATCCTCCACTATGCTTCTCCTTGATGAGATTCTCCCTCATAAAAATTCTTGGAACACACAACTAACTCCCTCTGAATAGTATATCATCCTAAATGATGAAATCCAGCCACTTCATTCTGCTTAGAGTAACAGGTTCTTTACAAGCTTTCCAAGCTTCACTAAAATCAGGATCCTCTGGATACAAATTCTTGAGTTCCTTGAACCCAACCACCTCAATCTGCATCTTTGTTAGCAATAGTTGCCTTCTGCTAAGCACATCTACAACCCTGTTAGAATTTCCACTCATGTGTTTCAAAACAAATGTATAACTTTGTAAAAACTCAACCCATTTCAAATGCATTTGATTCAACTTTTCTTGACTATTCAAATATTGCAAATCTTGATGATCAGTATACAAAACAAACTCCTTAGTAAGTAGATAGTGCCTCCACTTCTTCGATGCCTGAACTATAGCATAAAATTCCTTATCATAAACATAATATTTCCTCTTGGCATCATTTAACTTCTCACTAAAATAAGCAATAGGTTTACCTTCTTGGCTCATAATAGCTCCTATTATAATACCACTAGCATCACAATCTACTTGAAACACTTTATTAAAATTAGGAAGTGCTAAAATAGGTTGTTCCGTAACCTTTTGTTTCAATAGTTTAAAACTCTTATCTGCCCCATTAGTCCACTTGAACTCTTTTCTATCCCCTCTCATTGTTTCAGTTAAGGGTCCATAAATACTGCTAAAATTTTTGATAATTTTTTTGTAAAAGACAGCTAAATCATGAAAAGATCTTACCTCAATAGCATTCCTTGGAGTAGGCCATTCAAGGATAGCCTGTACTTTCTCTGGGTCTATTTTTAGACCTTCTGCTGAAACTACAAATCCCAAATACACTAAGTCTTTCTTCACAAAACTGCACTTCTTTAAATTAATCAACAATTTCTCATCTCTTAACTTCTCAAACACCATATGAATATGCATCATATGGTCTTCCAATATCTTACTAAAGATCAAAATATCATCTAGGTACACAATGACAAACTTATCTAGAAGTTCTTTCAGAACCTCATTCATGAGCCGCATGAAAGTGCTCGGTGCATTGGTTAGCCTGAAAGGCATGACTAACCACTCATACAATCCTTCCTTTGTCTTGAAGATAGTCTTCCATTCATCTCTTTCTTTGATCCAAATTTGGTGGTATCCACTCTTTAGAGCTATCTTTGAAAAATACACAGCTCCAGTCAAACAATCCATAATATCATCCATTCATGGCAATGGAAACCTATACTTGATTGTGATCTTGTTTATTGCTCTGAAATTTGTACACATCCTCTATTCTCCATTCTTCTTTGGTGCTAATACTGCTAGTACAACACATGGACTCAAGATCTCCCGAATCAATCCCTTATGTAACAACTCATGTACTTGTCTGTTCAACTCTTCACTTTCTGCTGGTGTCATTCTGTGTGTTGCCTTGTTTGGAAAACTGGCTCGTAGAATCAAATCCATCTAATGACTGATCTTCCTTACCGGTGGTAATCCATGAGGTACATTATCAGATACAATATCCTGAAACTCATTCCACAAATTTGCAACCTCTATAGGTACATCCTCTACGTCCTCTTTACCAAGTTTTGGAATTAAAGCAAAACACACATGCTCATGCCTCATACCATCTAGGAATTTTCTTCCATCAACAAAAGTTATTCTTGCATTACCACATACTTTTTCTTCAGTCTCCTTCAATGGCTTTAGCTTATGTCGCACTCCATCCTTTGTCAGGAAATAGGTATTCGCATGACCATCATGTACAACACATCTATCAAACTGCCATGACCTACCCAACAACATGTGACATGCATCCATAGGTATGATACGCACAGTACCTCATCATGGTACCCACAAATCTTGAACTTTACTAGGCACTGTTCACTGACCATGACCTTGTCGTCATCTTACACCAGGAAATTTGATATGGATGTGGGTGTTTTTATCTCTTGAGCTTCAACTTTGCCACCATCTCTTCTGACACCAAATTGTCAGTGCTTCCACTATCAATAATCACATCACAAAATTTACCCACACACTTGCATCTAATGGGAAATAGGCTCCTCCTTTGTTCAGGTTCATTCTTACCACTCAGTAGGACTCTTTTGTTAATCAACGTTTCTCCTCTTTCAACATTTTCAAAATTTGAGGATCTAACATCTTCATCTACATGTGCCACTCTGGCCTGACCTTCATTCCTCCTATCCGTCCTTCCTTGGCATTGAGGACATTCAAATTCCCTATGACCTTCTTCTCCACAGTGAAAACATGTTCCATGGCAGCCTCCTCTTCCTCTTTGATCTGTATTGTTCTGAACTTGGAAATGATTGGAATTGTTTTTTCTCTAATTTTGACTACTACTGGCCTCATCCTTCTTTTTTAGATCTTCATTTCAGCCTCCATATGACCATCCACCATGACCTCTGCCATTTTTTTTGCTCTCGAACTTCTTGTTCAGCTTTTCCTTTACTTTTGGAAAAAACTGGTATGCCTCTTCAATACTGTTCATTCGAACCAGATTTAGCTCCTCCTGAATGCTTGGCCTCAACCCATTAAGGTAATGGGCAACTTTCTCCTTATGAGCTTTTGCATGGCCTATTCTAATGAGGATTTGATAGAAGTCCTCTGTATACTCCTAAACAGATCATCCCGCTTTCTTCAAACTTCATATTTTCTTCAATAGGTCAAGCTCATAATCAACAGGGATGAACTATCACTTCAATTTATCCACCATCCGATGCCATCTTGTGATTTTATCTTTTCCTCTTCTATTTTGCTCCAATTGAATCTCTTGCCACCAGATCTTCGCATGAACTTTTAGTCTGGCCTTCGCGAACTTGACCCTCTCAGGAACCTCAATATCTTCATACTCAAAATATTCTTCACATTTATTGATCCAGTTGATCAACTCCTCTGGGTTAAGATTTCTTGAAAATGTAGGAACCTCAATCTTAGGTCTTTTCCTGATCTTGGAAATGGCCCGAAAAAGTCTTTCTTCCTCCTTGTTCACAATTTTGACTTCTCGTTCTTGCTCTTCTTCTTTGGCTTCATCCTCATTTTCATCTCTAACATTAAGATTCATTCCTCTACAGATCTCTTCTTGCAATGCTCGCACTTGTCTCTGGAGCACTCTAACCTTAGGTGTTACAACACCAGCTCTTTTGCCACATTCCCTTTGTGGAGACATTTTCATGATGTGTGTTGAAACCCTAACCACGGTCCTCGTGCAAATTGCCTCACAGTCGGTGATCTATTTACACACTCAAGAACTCTTGCTCTGATACCACTTGATGAAAGGTGCTCCCGTTAATACCATAGACACATAACAAAAATAGAGAAACAACAACAATATGCAAGAACATAAAATGGGCTTCTTATTATCTCCACAAATGTGGAATTACAAAATTTTAGAATTACAATATGCAAAGCCACTTGGACATTCCCTTACAATATTTTGTAGGAAAAAGCCTCGAATCAATACCCAGATCTACTACCTAGAACTGCCTAGACAATACTACGAGCCTTCTTTATATAGAAAATTTTCATCACCCGAGAAGGTTCTAAAAATTTAGCCCTTAAGGCCGACTATACATAGAATTATTTTATTTTCTCAATTTTTATAATAAGGTCAGCTCAAAAGAAATACAAAATATGCTTTTAGGTAGCCCAACTTTCGGAGGCCATAACTTTTTAACTGTAGCTCCATTTTTCTATTGTAACCAATTTTTGAAAACACCATGACGAGATCTACAGTACTTGACACGTGCAAGCACCAGTCAGCCGGGGTTCACATTGTGATCTGGAGCCTCTAAGGCCTTCAAAATTGACTTGAAAGATTTCATACCCAAAAACCTCAATAACTTCACCAATACTGATGATGTGGCAATGAAACTCAACTGGTAGGCTAAAATGACTAGGATGAACCTCCAACTGTGAAATAAAAACATTTTGAGATCATATGACCAACTGACTAAAAATAGTAAGTTTCCATAAATAGTAGCTCTACACAAGATAGCCCTTATTGAAAAGCAAACATAAATATTTTTGGGTGATGCAAGATTGCTCTTAGACCCAGGATGCTCCTGCATCAGACACCCGAGGTAATTTGAGAAGTGACCCTGTCACGACTCAGGTGTGCAGAGGAAAACCAAGATGGTTAATCTCCTCCTTTGTTAGCCATGATGAATCGTCAATAGGTTGTCCTTTCCATTTGACCAAATACTCTTTATATGTCCCATTCCTTGTGCTTCTGCCAACACGACTATCCATTATGTCTTCAATCTCTTTGATATCTGAACTGGTTGCTGGAATACTCCACTGTGCTTCTATAATCTCATCTTCAACACCTCCTTCATGATACTTTGTTAGATTTGAAATATTAAATACAGATGAAATATTCAACTCAGTAGGCAACTCATACTCATATGCATTTCTTGAATCATGTTTCTTCAGTATCTTACATGGCCCAAACTTCTTAATTTTCAACTTGTTATATGTACCAACCAAAAATTGCTCCTTCCATAAATGAACCATAACCTCATCTCCAACTTGAAACTCCTTATGCCTCCTTTTCTCATCTGCCTTAGCCTTATACTACACATTCATCTTGGTAATATGCTTCCTCACCTCCTCATGGATATTTTTCAAATGTTCTGGAAAATCGTCAGCTTTATCACTACTTATTTCTCCTTTATCTATCTTTCTCAACTCAGATGCATTTTTGGGACTACTCCCATATACAATCGAGAATGGTGATTTACCAGTGCTCTTGTTGATAGAATTATTATATGCAAATTCTGCCTATGGTAAAATAAAATCCCATCTTGTTGGCTTATCTCTAACCAAACATCTCAGCAAATTTTCCAAACTCCTATTCACCACCTCTGTGTGTCCATCAGTTTGTGGATGATGTGATGAACTAAACTTCAAATCTATCTTCAACTTCTTCCACAACGTACGCCAGAAATATCCAATGAACTTAGTGTCCCTATCTGAAACTATACTCTTTGGCAAACCATGTAGTCTCACTACTTCTCTGAAAAACAATTCTGCTACATGAACAACATCATTAGTCTTCTTGTAGGGAATAAAATGTTCCACCTTTGAAAATCTGTCAACTACCACAAAAATTGAATCATGTCCCTGCTGTGTCCTTGGTAAACCAAGAACAAAGTCCATACTGATATCCTCCCAAGGCTTCTCTAGTACAAGTAATCGCTAATACAACCCTATATTCTACTTCACTCCTTTTTCCATCTGACATACTCTACAACTCTGTACAAACTTCTTGACATCTTGCTGCAACTGTGGCCGATAATAATTCTCACTAACCAAAGCAAGGGTTTTTTCATGACCAAAATGTCTAGCCAATCCTCCACTATGCTTCTCCTTGATGAGATTCTCCCTCATAGAACTTCTTGGAATGCACAACTGACTCCCTCTGAATAGCATATCATCCTGAATGATGAAATCCAACCACTTTGTTCTGTCTAGAGTAACAGGTTCTTTACAAGCTTTCTAAGCTTCACCAAAATTAGGATCCTTTGGATACAAATTTTTGAGTTCCTTGAACCCAACCACCTCAATCTACATCTCTGTCAGCAATAGTTAGCTTCTGCTAAGTGCATCTGCAGCCCTGTTAGACTTTCTACTCCTGTGTTTCAAAACAAATGTATAACTCTGCAAAAACTCAACCCATTTCAAATGCCTTTGATTCAACTTTCCTTGACTATTCAAATATTGAAAAGTTTGATGATCAGTATACAAAACAAACTCCTTAGGAAGTAGATAGTGCCTCCACTTCTTTAATGCCTGAACTATAGCATAATATTCCTGATCATAAACAAAATATTTCCTCTTGGCATCATGTAACTTTTCACTAAAATAAGCAATAGGTTTACCTTCTTGGCTCATAACAGCTCCTATTATAGTACCACTAGAATCACAATCTACTTGAAAAACCTTATTAAAATCAAGAAGTGCTAAAATAGGTTGTTTTGTAACCTTTTGTTTCAACAGTTTAAAACTCTTATCTACCCCATTAGTCCACTTGACCCCTTTTCTATCCCCTCTCATTGTTTTAGTCAAGGGTCCACAAATACTGCTAAAATTTTTGATAAACTTTCTATAAAAGCTAGCCAAACTATGAAAAGATCTTACCTCAGTAGCACTCCTTGGAGTAGGCCATTCAAGGATAGCTTGTACTTTGTCTGGGTCCATTTTTAGACCTTCTGTTGAAACTATAAATCCCAAATACACTAAGTCTTTCTTCACAAAACTGCACTTCTTTAAATTAATCAACAATTTCTCATCTCTTAACTTCTCAAACACCATACGAATATGCATCATATGGTCTTCTAATGTCTTACTAAAGATCAAAATATCATCTAGGTAGACAATGACAAACTTATCCAAAATTTTTTTCAGAACCTTGTTCATGAGCTGCATGAAAGTTCTCGGTGCATTGGTTAGCCCAAAAGACATGACTAACCACTCATACAGTCCTGCCTTTGTCTTGAAGGCAGTCTTCCATTCATCTCCTTCTCTGATCTGAATCTGGTGGTATCCACTCTTCATATCTATCTTTGAAAAATACACAGCTCCAGTCAAACAATCCATAATATCATCCATTCATGGCAATGGAAACCTATACTTGATTATGATCTTGTTTATTGCTCTGGAATCTATACACATCCTCCATTCTCCATTCTTCTTTGGTGCTAATACTGCTGGTACAACACATTGACTCAGGCTCTCCCAAATCAATCCCTTCTATAACAACTCATGTACTTGTCTGTTCAACTCTTCACTTTCTACTGGTGTCATTCTATGTGCTACCCTGTTTGGCAAACTGGCTCTTGGAATCAAATCCATCTGATGACTAATCTTCCTTACCAGTGGTAATCCATCACGTACATTATTAGATACAATATCTTGAAACTCATTCGATAAATCTGCAACCTCTACAGGTACATCCTCTACTTCCTCTTTACTAGATTTTGGAATTAAAGCAAAACACACATGCTCATGCCTCATACCATCTAGGAATTTTCTTCCGTCAACAAAAATTATTCTTACATTACCACATACCTTTTCTTCAGTCTCCTTCAATGGTTTTAGCTTATGTCACACTCCATCCTTTGTTAGGGAATAGGTATTTGCACAACCATCATGTACGACACATTTGTGAAACTGGCATGACCTACCCAACAACATGTGACATGCATCCATAGGTATGATATCACATAGTACCTCATCATGGTACCCGCCAATCTTGAACTTTACTAGGCACTCTTCACTGACCATGACCTTGTGGTCATCTTGCACCCAGGCAATCTGATATGGATGTGGGTGTTTTTGTCTCTTGAGCTTCAACTTTGTCACCATCTTTTCTAACAGCAAATTGTCAGTGCTTCCACTATCAATAATCACATCACATGATTTACCCTCACACTTGCATCTAGTGCAAAATAGGCTCCTCCTTTGTTCAGGTTCATTCTCACCACTCAGTAGGATTCTTCTCTTAATCAACATTTCTCCTCTTTCAGCATCTTCAAAATTTGAGCATCTGACATCTTCATCTACATGGGCCACTCTAGCCTGGCCTTCATTCCTCCTATCTATCCTTCCTTGGCATTGAGGAAATTCAAATACCCTATGACCTTCTTCTCTATAGTGAAAATATGTTCCACAGAAGCCTCGTCTTCCTGAACCTTTTCCTCTTCCTCTTCCTCTCTAATCTCTATTGTTCTAATCTTGGAAATGACTGGAATTGTTTCCTCTCTGATTTTGACTGCTACCAGCCTCATCCTTCTTTTTTGTATCTTCATTTTGGCCTCCATATGACCATCCTCCAGATCATCCACTGCGACCTTTGCTATTTTGTCTGCTCTCGAACTTCTTGTTTAACTTTTCCTCTACTTTTAGGGCAAACTGGTATGCCTCTTCAATACTGTTCATTCGAACCAGATTTAGCTCCTCCTGAATGGTTGGCCTGAATCCATTAAGGTAATGGGAAACTTTCTCCTTATGAGCTTCTGCATGACCTGTTCTGATGAGGATTCAATAGAACTCCTCTGTATACTCCTGAACAGATCATCCTGCTTGCTTCAAACTTTGCATTTTCTTCAGTAGGTCAAGCTTATAATCAATAAGGATGAACTGTTGCTTCAATTTTATCCACCATCTAATCCCATCTTGTGATTTTATCTTTCCCTATTCTATTTCACTCCAATTGAATCTATTGCCACTAGATCTTTGCATGACCTTTCAATCTGGCCTTTGCGAATTTGACCCTATCAAGATTTTCAATATCTTCATACTCAAAATATTCTTCACATTCATTGATCCAGTCGATCAACTCCTCTAGGTTAAGATTTCCTGAAAATGCAGGAACCTTAATCTTAGGTCTTTTCCCGATCTTGGAAATGGCCTGAAAAAGTCTTTCTTCCTCCTGGTTCACAATTTTGACTTCTCATTCTTGCTCTTCTTCTTCGGCTTCATCCTTGCTTTCATCTCTAACATTAAGATTCATTCCTCTACAAATCTCTTCTTGTAATGCTCGCACTTGTCTCTGGAGCACTCTAACCTTAGGTGTTACAACACTAGCTCTTCCGCCATGTTCCCTTCGTGGAGGCATTTTGATGATGTGCGCTAAAACCCTAACCACAGTCCTAGTGCAAACTACCTCATAGTCAGTGATCTATTTACACACTCAGGAACTCCTGCTCTGATACCATTTGATGAAGGGTGCTCCTCATAATACCATGAACACATAACAGAAATAGAGAAACAACAACAATATGCAAGAACAGAAAATGGGCTTCTTATTATCTCCACAAATCTAGAATTACAAACTTTCAGAATTACAATATGCAAAGCCACTTGGGCATTCTTTTACAATATTCTGTAGGACAAAGCCTCGAATCAATACCCAGATCTACTACCCAGAACTGCCTAGACAACATTCTGGGCCTTTTTTATATAGGCAATTTCCACCACTCGAGAAGGTTCTAGAAATTTAGCCCTTAAGGCCGACTATACATAGAATTATTTTATTTTCTCAATTTTTACAATAGGGTCGGCTCAAAAGAAATACAAAATATGCTTTTAGGTAGCCCAACTTTAGGAGGCCATAATTTTTTAACCGTAGCTCTGTTTGTCTATTGTAACCACTTTTCAGAAATGCCATGCTGAGTTCTAGAGTGCCTAACATGTGCAAGTGCCAGTCAGCCAGGGGTTGATCACAATCCGGAGCTTCTAAGGCCTTCAAAATTGACCTGAAAGATTTCGTACCCAAAAACCTCAATAACTTCACCAATACTGATGATGTGGTAATGAAACTCAACTGGTAGGCTGAAATGACTAGGATGAACCTCCAACTATGAAATCAAAACATTTTGAGATCATATGACCAACTTACAAAAAATAGTAAGTTTCCATAAATACCAGCTATGTAGAAGATAACCCTTATTGAAAAGAAAACAAAAATATTTTTGGGTGATGCAAGATTGCTCTTACACCCAAGATTCTCTTGCATCATCCCCCCAGGTTTGCGTTCCTACAATATTTTCCAAATATAAAGGATGTCGTACAATTATCATTTCACAAAGGGAAACCATTAATGTGAAGGTTCAAGAAAAGTAGATCTTTACTCCTAGGATCTTCAGGATTAATAGTTGAGAAGTGCTCCTTCCAAAAATCCAAAAATAAGTTAAATAAGACTCCTAGTCAAAAATAGAAGAAAAGCAATGTGATTTTCAAAAGTTGAAAGCAAAGAGAGTGTAAAATTACTACATTGCATAAATTTGATGCTTAAAGTACTAAAAGGTTGGGAATCAAAGCATGGCGATAAGATTCCCAAAAATTTGAAAAGATGTTGGGGCCCACCCTTTGTGAAGTCACAGCTAGATCAAGAGAAGCTGATTATACAGATCCACGACCAATGGAGAAGAAATGATTGTTGCCTTCTTCAAACTTCCCACTTTGGAAAATTGAAGTTCAAAGTATGACTTTGTCAGAAAGCAGAGGGAGGAAGTATGATTCCTGAAATTCTAAAAACAAGGACCTACAAAGAATGAGTCCTCGATATTTGCAAAATGAAAGTCTCATTTTGGAAATTCCGGATCATAGCTATTTCACCGATGGAATACAAAGAAAGGCACATAAATCTCCACTTAATGAAAATAATAAGGTTCGGGATAAGTGGTATTGAGGTGCTATTTCCAGAGTTAGAATTCACAGATACCTATTTTTGAAATTTCCATTTGGCTTAAGCAGCCCACCATTGATCGAGATAATAAATGCACTAAATGACTTATTTTTAGGATATGTCTTGTCCAACATTTAAGGCATTTAATGACAACCACGTACCAAGATCTTCTCAGGATTCACCTCGATTGCATAATATCTTTTAGAAGTTAAAGTAAAACATCATTACAATAGCAGGTGAAAAGGTAGCCTCTTTCTTCGTGCCACACTGCTTTGAGAAAATAGAAATTTGTACATCTTGCAAACCTACAAAATGGATTTTAGGTATCATGGTTATGATCACGTGAATGACATCAAGAGAAAATGGAAGGAGATCCATGATACTAAGTTGCTTCATTTTGACCTGGGATATCTTCACAGGAGAATTTTCCAAGAACCTAGACACCCAATCATAGAGAAATTAGTTAAGAGAAGACTCATGGAAGCAATTGGATTTCCCATCGCAATATAATCTCCATAACTATTCAGGGAATGCATTTCTTGTTTTGATTAGATTCCAAATAGATAAAAATGGCCAATGAAGAGGTTATCATTACTCTAGATAGAACCACTATCCAAAAATTTTTCTGTCTCTCTATGAGAGAATAATTTACAAATTGGGACTTCTCTCTTTCAGCTTCATCTTTCAGTGGAATAAAAAGAAAACAAAGGGCTGTAATGTCAAGCGAGGTCTAGAAAAGCTAAGCTCCCTAAAACTATTTATGGAGCCAATTTGAAAAGAGAAGTCACCAACATGCTGGTGTTGTTACACAAAATAAGAGGTAGTGAAGAAGCCCTAAATCTAGAGGAATGGATGTTCTTTTTGGTACAAACTATGTGCACCGATGAAAGATATATAGATTGGGAAGAGCTTATTAGTGGCCAATTTATATTTTTGATTACTAGTGCTAAGGTTAAAAATTCTTTTTTCATGTCATCTTACATCATTTATGTCCTAGCATGCACACGACACTGGCCTGGTCTGAGTCATGTCAAAGATTTTGATGATGACATACAAATCTATGATTTGTATCCTTACTTGCAACTACATAGGAGTTATGTAGAGTTTAGTAGGGTAAATGATGTATTCATCATGAAATTGACCCGTGAATTACAAGGGTGCCTTGAGAGGAGATTATCTATGGAAACAATTGGGGTAATTTCTAAATATGGTATCTATTCCATTCAATTCCCAAATTTTACATACTTTTAGATTGGTGCATTTGATGATTTCCCCCACAAGCTACCTAGATATCCTGATGACAAGATGATTCTAATTGATTTGTGTCAGCAAATACTCAAAGTAAATAAAAGATGCGGTGAGGGACACAAGGCTGGGATTTCTTTTCCTATCATAGTAGGGGTGTATTCATGCTCCTCAAGTTTAAATGCTACAAACATAGTCAAGACTGTGATGGCTCGATATCCTTTCCAATAATACAAGTCTTTGCAGACTCAATATGATCAGTGGCTTTGTCAGAGACAATCTATAGCTAGGGTTGTCCTTCTATCATGCGCCAATGTTAGAAGTTTCTTGGGAAAATTGCAAGGATGATTTTCAAATGAGAGAAAGGTCTTAGTTGAGGCTCACCATATACCAAATTAAACTTTATGAAGTGAAATTAAATGTTGATGGCCTAGTGGATGATGGGACCAAGCTTCTTGACCCACACTACTTAAATAAGATTAAAGGAACCCCATAAAATCCCCCCAATTGGGAGATCCCATAAATAGATGACTTCGATGCTCACATGTCCTTGATAATGAGGAGAAATTGAAATTGGTTCAAGTGGAAGAAAAATGGGAAGAGAAAAGGAAGGTCCACACCAACACCATCAAACCCAATGCAGAGTCAATATTTTCCACCTGTTGTTACCATTCTTATGGGTCTATTAGCACCTACATCATCCCAAGCTGCTGAAGGAGATGAAAAACCCCCTGAGAAGGAGCCAAAGCTTAAGCCTACATGTGGAGAGGGGTCCATTCCATTTGTAGATCTAATGAAAGGAGAGGAGCCTAAAGATGACGAGGAAGCCCCAAAGAAGAGATAAATTTCACAAGGAGAACCTTACAATATGAAATTGGAAGTTTAAGATCAACAATAAGACAAGAAACAAGGAGATTTACTGAAGGATTCCTAGGCACCCCAAGTTTTAGCCTCTTCTAGTTATGTTTTGCCCAAAGTTCCAAGATTTCCTTTTGCTTCCACTTAGAAAGATACTCCTCTCATCGTGAGGAAATTATTTGATTTAGAGAGTATTGAGTCTGCCTCAAAGGTTTTGTCCACTCCTTCCTGGTTAGAACAATCTATTGAGGAAAAGATGAAGAGGGAATAAAACACCATGCCCCCGAGAACATGATTAACCATATTTAGAAAGGTCCTCCTCCCTAGAAAAAGATAAAATATTCAACCCTTTCATCCCTAGGAAAAGATTAGGAAACAAGGCACATTATCATGGAAATAGACCAAACTGAGTCTATTGACAAGCTAACTCAATTGAGTGTGTCTGACTTCATAGTGACAAGGATAGACGTTGGAACTCCTAGGCATGATAAGATAGTTCAGATGTGGGAATTTTCCAACCAACAGGTGAAAGGGAATCTGGATAAAGATAAACAAGAGAAGGACAAATTGAAGGCAACTATGTCTTAACTTTATGACTATCTCAAGAAAGTTATTATGCCCCTATCATCTCAAGAAATAGCTTCTTCTTTTGCTATCCTAGATCCAACATCAAATAAGAACCAAACCCTAATTGCCTAGTTACATGAATATAGGCATATAGGTAAGATTGGCATGGATTGGATAGAAGATCTTAAGGTTCGAGGGTTGCCCCTAATTGAACATCTTGGTTCTCTATACAAACAATTATTGAAAATGAAGGATAGTGAGAATAATGAAATCGTAATCATCAAAGAAGAGGAAGCCACTTATGAAAGGTTGTTTTTAATTCTCAAAGAGGTCATATATATGAAATTGGAAAATACAGTCAAATTGGGACTGTTGCAATCACCCAATGATCCATTGCAAAAATGGATGTTTTATATAACCTTCAAGCGGAAGAGTGTGACCAAAGCCCTTAAGCATCTAAGGGAAATAACCAGTAACTTGCAGGAAGACATCTAGAGAATTAAAAAGCATTTCACTGATTTGGGGTGTAATTAACACCAAGGCAAAGGAAACGATGTCATCAATATCAATAGTATGGAGGAAGCTTATCAAGAGCATATCAACAGAATAACTAGTCCTGCTGTATATCAAATGATAGAAACCTAAAAGATCACCCAGATTGATGCCTTCCTATCCAAAATCAGCCATGAAATGCCAAATTATGAAGAGAAAGTAGAAGATATACAGGAAAACCATCTCTACTTATTGAAAATGACAACGTCATAGTGTCAAAAGATGAAGATTTAACACATGTCATTAAAGCTCTTCAAAAAAATGAATCCGGCCAAAAGGCTCCTAAAGATACGTCAGTTGAGAAGGGAGAAGAAGTGACAAATTCTTAGTTGAAGCATAATTACTTTTCTATTTTTATTATTCCTCACCTTGACACTTGACTTAATCGTGGCAATTTAATTTCAAGTGGTTGTTATGTAACCACCTAGGTAGGTGAATGGACTATATTTATCTTTGTTGAACATTTTACAAGGATTGACAATTTTGAATACAATTTTCCCCTGTTGCTCAGACAATTGTGTGAGACTCGAAATTGTTTTGTGTGATTGTTGTTCATAGATAGAATTTTATGTACTATTAAATGAATGAATGTATGGGGAGTGAAACAAATTAATTATAGTTTTCAGACTGTGTTTTCTTTGAAATCTATGGTTATAGGGTGATCTATGAATCACTATTTGTTTGATATGTTGTCATGTTCATGTTGTTTAGTGAAATTATACTCTTTTAGTGACCAATCTATATATATCATCTTTACGGTCATGGGGGTGTTTGTGAAGAAATTGTATGATGATTTAAACTATGATTCCTTTTTCTCATGGTTATGGGTAATCAAGCATAGAATTGTGTGTATTTTTATTCATAAATTTCTATTGTGTTGTGGATATATCATGGTGATGAATGTCCATCAAGTGCCTCTTCTTCTCTCTAGTTAAGAGCATAGCCCATTAAAAAGAGTTTAGTTTTCATTCATTCTATATCCATATTAGGGAGTTGTATCTATCAATTCAGAGACAACTTTTTTTATATAGTTTGTTCAAATGTTGTTAATAGAAAGGCCTTTAGTGAGGGTTTGAGTCAATACTATAAAGGGGGCCAATCAATTAACCAACATATTTTTTGTGACTCTACTGGGGAGACAAATAGATTGATACCAGTCACCCTATAATGAGGGAATGATGGTTCTCACTGATGAAAATATCCTCCCAGTACTTCAACCTAATCTTGGTTTCCAAGATACGCAAGAAGACATAATATCAGAATTGAACACTTTGGATTGGAGGTGTAGATGAATTTCTTAGTAGTATCATCAATTTAATCACGTCCTTGAAGAAGAAGAAGAGTTCGAAGAACTTTTGAGAAGAGATCCCATTGGTGTAAACATTATTGTAGTTGAAATAATCATCATCGTTCCACAAAGGAACAAGAAAAATATTGCACACATTCAAGAGAAAGTTAATCAAAACTAGTAGTTGATTAAGGCTAGCTGAGAGAAGATATAGTAGGTGTGAAAGGGAAAATGGAGTCGTCGACCCAATATTCAAGGCACTTCAAGTAGGAAGTTTCTCTGTGAGTGTTCCTCTTCGTAGGAGTATAAGTATACCTACCCTCCCTCCTAAAAAGAGCTCTTCATCTCCTATCTGTCAAGATCCAACTCTTCACAAAGTCACCCTTACTACGAGAGCAATCTTCCAACTGATACCTTTCAATTTACAAAGAAGAATGACACAACTTGTACCATGGGGGGTAACGATTGGTCCTTTGAACCTTGACGCACATAATGATTTACCTAAGGGTTCTAGAAAAATCTCCCCAGATTTTCCAGAGATGGTAAGGTTGCTATAGAAAAACACCTCTTTGCCTTCTTTTCTGCATGTGGGGTCCTGGTTGTTCAACATGAAGATGTAGCAGTGATATTATTTGTGGAAATCCTAGTAGATGGAGCCATAGATTGGTTCCATCATTTGTCTCATGGGTCAATTGCAAACTAGAATACCATGAGAACCCAATTTGAGACAAGATTCTTAAGCCTTGAAGATAAACATTCCTTGCTCCCCCAGCTAAAAAATATTTAAAAGGAAGTCTCCATGCCTATGCATGAAATTGTTGAAAAATTCAATAAGATCATTAATAAAATTCCCGCCAATAAGAGACCCACTCCAGATAATTATAAATATTTCTTTTTGAATTCCATGCCTTTGAACATCAACTTCCATCTAAGGAGAGAAAGGGTGGTAGATTTGGCTACCGCTCAGACAACAACTATAGAACTAGAAAATGATTTCATCATTGCCGAGAAATGGAAGAAGGAGCTATAGGCTAGCAACAACAATAGTAATAATTCCTCCGAAGCTATGTTATAAATATTAACAAATGATGTAATAGAATTAAAGAGGTAGCTAACAAAGGAAAATCCTTCTTTCCATCAACCTTATCAAGATGTCCCTAGGAGGCAACATGAAGGAAGGCAACTGCAACTCCCACCAGCGATTGGCTATTGAAGCTCCCCCAAATGCTAAGGAGGGGAAAATGTGCGTCTTTCACCTCACAATGGATCATGATGGAGAAACCTGCCCCAAGGTGACTAGGTTCACACATCTAATAACCTATGATGAAACTACAAAGAACCCTCTATGTGGGGAAACGAACTCAATTTATAATGGCAACTCTGAAAATCACTACCTAGAATATGAATCTGATTTCAAAGGTAGAAGTGATTGCTTCAAAATGTTGGGTGAATATTCAATGGCCACTGTGACACTGAGCCAAAAAAATAAAAAATGGGTCTCTATTTTGCAGAGGAATAGCCAATCAAACTCCTCATTTCCCAAATCTTTGGATCAGATAAATACACCCCAGAGCACCATAATTCTAGGTAAATCTCCTAGTTCATTTGATATTGTCTAGTTTTGCAAAGCATCACGTATTCAAATATCCCCTTTGGATTACTTAAAATACAATCCCTTAGAGTTACAATGCTTAATGGAGTACTGTAAGTTAGGTAATGCAAAGATTAATGCATGTTTGATTGAAATTCTTGACGATGAAACCTCTGAATTAGAGGAAAAACAATATGATGCTAGCATATTGTACGCCGCACCAGGCCAAAATATTGAACCTTTCTACATATCCCTTTTTATTAATGGACATAAGCTCAATAATTGTATCATAGACTTAGGAGACTCTAACAATGTAATGCTGACACCAGTAGCCAACGCTCTCAGTTTATCCCTGACAAAAAATCTCAAGTGATGTTATTAGATGGATGCAACGTGTATGAACTAAATATGGGCCTCTGATTTACCTCCACACTTCAAAATAGTCACTATTCACCAGTTGCAGCCAAGAATGAATATTAGATTATTCATCTCACATGTCTGGATGATTCGACCTGTTGCCTTCTATCTAGGTAGGGTTAGAAATTTTCTCTCAGAATCGAGAGTCCTGCAACCATAGACTAAGACTAGAATGAAGGATGTATGCAATTTTAATCTAGAAATGAATATGCAATTAATCTAGAAATGGGATTAAACTAGTAACAATGAAAGAAAAATAGACTAATAAATGAAGTGCATGATTAAGCTAAACATGATATACTAATCTAGAAATGAAGATTATACTAAGAATTGAAAGCTTCAATGCAAAAGGAGTTCTGGTGACAATGTGACAACACTTCGTTGCGTGAAAAATTGGGATCTTTTGAATGAGAAAAGAGGGTTCTTTTATAGAATCCTAGGTTCAATTGACGGTCGAGATTGAATCAGACGAACGGTGGAGATTGAATGAGAGATCAATTCAGAATAGAAATTTTTCTGCAGAGAGGCAATCAATCGCCTGTTTTTGTCTGTTTTAAAGCTGTTAACTATTTTATTCCTCTTTTTGATTTTCAATTAAATCAAAGTTTCCTTTTTTGAATTGAAGAGAAGATTTGGAGAGAATATTTAATTAAAATAAATACAATATTGGCTCACAAGTGGATTTTCTCAATTATTTGAAAAATTAAATTTATTTATTGAGATGAGGATATTTATTTAAAACTAAATATTTATTTAATTCGTTTTTCATGTGTTTTAGCTAAAGAGGGTGGATTTAATTTATTTAAAGTTCTAGGACTTTGTAATTAAATTAATCAATCATAGGGTTTATTTAGCCAATAAATGTTGATATTTAGGAATTAAATATGATATATGATTAATGCAAATTTAAGGTTTTCTGTATTTGACACTAAGTCAAGTAGAGTCAATCAGAAGATGGAATTGCCTAGTACAACAAGACTTTGATGATTCAAAATTTGATAGAATGAGACTAAAATGCAACAAAATTGGTTAGGATTGCAAGATGCCAATTTTGTGGTATTACACAAAGAAGGTCCCATTGATTGGAAAAATCAAGGACACACAAGCAGTCCTCACTGCTCACCCAACCAAAAGGTTGAAACTCACAATCTTGGTGGTAGACATACCAGCTAGTTATAGTATGTTGGGGAGATTAAATTAGATTGTTCGCATGCAATCATACCTATCAGAAATAAGAAAGTTAAGCTAGAACTCAAGGAGAAATCAAAATTCACTGTGTTGAATTATGAAGACCCAAAAGTGCAAATCCTATATGAAGAGCTCGAATTTAGAAATTACATGTGTTACAAGTAGTAGCTGCCGTTGCACCAAAAGATTGATTTGTTAATGCCCGATACAACCACTAGACTTATAGAAGACACATGATGTGGTTAAGCCATGTCATGAATCCCGAGGGGAGCACTGACCATTTTGCCAACAATCTCCCCCTCAACGTTATTCGAGGGGATTCAAACCTGTGACCAAGCTCTGATACCACTTGTTAAAAGTAGTAGCTACCATTGCACCAAAAGATTGACCTGTTAATGCCCGATACAACCACTAGACTTATAGAAGACATAGGAGGCGGTTAAGCCATGTCACAAATCCAAAGGGGAGCACTGACCATTTTTCCAACAACATGCTATATACTGACTCTGATTCTTCAGAATTAAAAAATGAAGAAGAAGAATCATGACTGTGGACCCTAGAATTTGATGGAAGTTATGCCTCTGTCAGATTTGGCACAAGAGTGGTACTAATCCCCCCTCAAGGTGATATTATACATCTAGCCTACAAACTAGAGTTCAAAAATATGAACAACACTACAGAATATGAAGCCTTGTTGTTGGGTATTATTGTAGCTAAAGATAGAGGACTCAAAGTGCTTAAAGCTAAGGGTGATGCATAAATGATAGTGAAACAAGTCAGGGGACTCTTCTTTGTTAACAACCATAGGTTGAAGAACTACACAAAGAGGGTGTGGGATGAAATAGAGAGTTTTAAAGCTTTCTCAACCGAGGCCATGCCTATGGAATAGAACACTCGATCTGACTCCTTAGTAGTATCAACTTCTCTCCTCTTGCCCCATCTTGACAATGTAGAGTCATGTCAGGTCTTTGAAGATGATCATCAGCTCCGTCAGTTCTTAGAGAATGATGAGATGTTTATGGAGCAACATTTTGAAGGAGGAGAAAACTGTTGTGCTGAGTTCACTCAAGATAGTACAAAATACTTGGAGCAAGGTGTCATGCTATTGAAAGGTAAAAAGATCCCCTCGACCATGATTTCCTTAGAATAATTGTTTGATAGACATGATGCATACATCAAAAGGAAAAGAGAAGGCACAAGGTCTTCCTCTAGAGAATATGAGGCTTTAAATATCAGAGATGTGCAAAACCCAAAAATAATCAACATCAGGAAATGTTGTACGGAAGAAGAAAAGACAAATTTTAAAGAACTGATTATCTCATATCAAGACATATTTCAATGGTGCTATAA
Source organism: Chamaecyparis obtusa (assembly GCA_027943335.1). Classification (NCBI taxonomy): domain Eukaryota; kingdom Viridiplantae; phylum Streptophyta; class Pinopsida; order Cupressales; family Cupressaceae; genus Chamaecyparis; species Chamaecyparis obtusa. The sequence goes on along the minus strand of BSBK01002768.1, from coordinate 1,760,218 downwards.
CAACTTGAAAAGTTTCATAGGAGAAATGTTCAAACACCATATTCCCTTGAAACCTGAAGACGTCCCTTTCAATAAAAAATAGAGGAATTATAAACCAAAAGTAGCCAACGCTATCTTTTGGGAAATTAATAAAATGTTGAAAGCTCAAATCATCTACCCTATCCACCATTATACTTGGGGAAAAAACATAGTCCTAGTCAGAAAGAAGAATGTAGAGATCAGAATCTGTGTAGACTTTAGGAACCCAAATCAAGCATCTCTCAAAGATAATTATGTGTTGCCTAACATGGATCACCTGTTGTAGGCATTAGAAGGTTCAGAGATGATGTCCATGTTAGGTGGTTTTGGGGGATATAATGAGATAGAAGTTGATGAAAATGACCAACATAAAGTAGCTTTCACTATTCCATGGGGCACATTTTCTTATAACAGGATGCCTTTCAGACTAATCAACACAGATGCTACTTTCCAGTGAGCAATGGACTTATCATTTGGAGACTTGAAGAATAAGATAATAGAAATGTACTTAGATAATCCCATGATATTTTATAAGATGAGGAGAGACCACTTGTATGACCTGAAGATAATCCTAGGAAGGTGTCGAGAACATGGAATTTACATGAACCCAAAGAAGTTAGTATTCTGTGTGACCAAAGGAAATCTATTAGGTCATATTGTGTCTCGAGAGGGAATCTGCATAGACCCTGAAAGAGTTAGAGAAATTCAACAACTCAGTCTCCCTTCAAGAAAGACTGCAGTGAAATCATTTTTTGGCCAGGTCAATTTCTTAAGAAGGGTTGTGCCTAATTTTTTTTTGAAACCACTAGACATATAGCTGATATGATGAAAGAAAATCAAGGGTTTAGATGGAATGAGGCTGGTAAGGAATATTTCAAGAATATCAAATAAGCTATAGCTAACGCACCTATATTGACACATCCTAATTTTAGCAAAGACTTCCTTATTTACTATTACACCTCTAAGCACACCATGTCTGTGATCTTGTCACAAGAAAATGAAGAAGAGATCCAGACACCCATTGCATTCATGAGCATCTTGTTAAAGAATCATGATTTGCAGTATTCTCAAATTGAGAAGCACACTTTTTCCATGGTGAAAGCTCTTAAATATTTTAGGTTTTACATCTTGCATTCCCATGTCATCATATTTGTCCCAAAACCTATGGTGAAAATAATTTTGACGCAGTAGGAAGTAGGATGTAACACAAGAGGGGCATGGATTGCTAAAGTAAAAGAGTATGATATTGAGATCAAACCTACCAAGCTTGTATGGGGAAAAGGTCTTTGTAGAATGATAGATGAGAACAAACCTAAACCGTAAGACCTCCCTAAAGTGTTCATGGTAAGTTTGTAAGATCCTTGGTTCTCAGATATTATTTATTTCCTAAATTCTAGTGAATACCCAAAAGGTCTTTCCCCAAAATAAAAGAGGAATCTAAGAATAAAGGATGAGAATTATGGAATTTGGGATGAGAAACTATATAAGTGCTCCATTGATAGAAACTTCTTGAGATGTGTAGATAAGAAACAATAGGAAAAGCTTCTAAAAGCTTTCCATGAAGAAGCTTACGGTGGTCACTTTTCTTCCACTGTCACAACTTTCAAAATCCTCAGGCAGTTCTACTATTGGCCAGGGATGTTCAAAGATGCATATCATTGGGTCTCAAAATGTGAGAAGTGTAACATGTTTGCAGGATAACTAATATATTTCTTCATTATAAGGCATATTTCAAACATGTTACCAATATTTCATGTGTGTTTCTTCTTCACATCTTAACTAAATGCATGCGATATATAGATAAACTAAGGGCATTTGTTAATGATCCTAATGCTAATCTCCCTAATCTTATTCCTCCAAATCAAGCTCCTAGCATGATCTTGTGGACAACAATGCTTGTGATTCTTATCAAAACATGAAAAATATTATTCATGATGATTTTTCTCCAAACATAAGCGATAATCCCCCTTCTTCATCCCAAATTAAGGATAATAAGGATGATGATCTTCCTAAAGAAAAAATCCATATTCCTGAGCCTCAATCCAAGTTATCTTCTATTCTCCATCCTACCCAACATGATCAAGGAATTAGTGGTCATAGCCATAGAGCTCCCCCTGATCCTCCTAAGGAAAATCATGTGTCTCAAGTTAACTCTGTCTCTCAACCAAGACCACCTCTTAACATTATTTTTCCAACACCATTTCATGATCCTTCACCTAATGATGACCATGAAGCTTTGGCTAGGAGAATTTATATCAATATCAAGTATCATTCTCAGATAAGATTTTCTTATAGATTCCATGAAAACCCACATGCTCCAAATGGTGAATTATCATGCACTTTTCATTATTATAATAGGCATTCTCTTTCTGATTATATTGAATTTAGACAATTTATTTATGATTTAATTCATAAAATTCTTCTTCATATCACACCAGATATCATATAATTTCTTCAAATACAAGGAAGACCTTAGCCATTCTTTTTCGTAATATGTTTCTCTCCATTTTGTAAAAACCTTTTTGTGTAATGAGACTGAGGGAATCATAAAAGGAAATGTTCCCTCTTTTTCTCCCAACTAGGGAAAAATAGGTCATCATTATTCCCTTATTCTTTTGGGAATCCATTTTTCTCCCTTTGTTAGAATATTTCATTTCTATAATGATATCCTTCTAGCATGCATTTATTATGTTTTTTTGTAAGCGCATATCTTTCATACATAAGAATTCACTTAGGGAGATTAATATGTATTCCATCTCTTTTCCTCTTTTATGCATTCAATATCCATTGTGGCTTTGATTATTTTCTAATCCGATACACTTTTTTGCAAGGATTTGTTTTTTTACACAAGGGTTTTTCATCCCGTGTTGCAACCTTATGCTTTCTTGAAAGTGCATGTTTAATATTAAAAATCTATCACTAAAGGTGTATATTGGATTTCTCCTTTTATTTCTAAAGGGTTCTTTTATCTCTTTGTTTCTCATCTCTTTTATGCTATGATGTCCTTCCATATATGGACTTATTATTAGGATCTTTTCTCTCAATGAGATTAGTATCCTTCTTAGTGCATATCTTGTATAATTGGGATGACCATTAAGATGAAATATTGTGACATCTTTCCTCCTTTTCATTTCTCTATGGTTTTTGTATTATTTTATGATACATTATTTTTTCTCATGAGATACTTTTTTGCACACAAGATCCTAAAATCTTTTCTTAACAATCCATTTCATGTCTCAAAGAGGCATGCTTATCATTTAATAATCATCCAAATCATTATTTCCTTTATTTCCTTGATATTTCTTACTTTATACACATGATGTCTCTTCTAGCATATATGTTTATTTCTCTCTCTAATTTACATCTTATTTTTCTTGGAATTGTGTATCTATTACATCGTAAATTTGATTAAGGGTTGTATTATATGTTTTTTATCTTCCCTTTATACTTGGTTGGCAAGGTGGTTTGTACATTATTTTTCTCTATTGTCTAAGGATCTTCTTTCCTTAGTACAATGGAATTTGTTTATCATGTGGAATTATTTTCCTATAAAATATTGTTGTCTTTATTTGGATTCCCTCCTATACAAGAGGTGTACATCCTAGATCATCACCTCTTCTTTATTTGAAAAAATATGTTCATTATAAACAAATTCCCTTTGTTACAAGTAGTGGTTTCCGTTGTACCAAAAGATCAACCTGTTAATGCCCGATACAACCACTAGACTTATAGAAGACACATGAGGTGGTTAAGCCATGTCATGAATCCCAAGGGGAGTGTTGACTGTTATGCCAATAATAGCCCCCTCAATGTTACTCAAGGGGATTCGAACCTGTGACCAAGCTTTGATACTACTTGTTACAAGTAGTGGTTGTTGTACCAAAACATCAACTTGTTAATGCCTGATACAACCACTAGACTTATAGAAGACACAGGAGGAAGTTAAGACATGTCAAAAATCTTGAGGGGAGCATTGACCATTATGCCAACACCCTTACTATGCAATTTAAAGTTTGTCATTCTTCATAAAGAATCACTAGTTTACTTGGAAACAAGGGGGTAAATGGGTGCATTCTTCGTCTCCTTCCCCTCTTTGTCTTGAAGATGTTATATTTTCTCAAGAACTCCTCTTGAAGGTATATTTATTGTTGGTAAGATACCTTCCTTTCAAGGGTCTCTTCCCACAATCAGAATATCCTTTCACGATTATCCATTTTCTTAGCTCATAAGGGTCAAAAATCTTAGCTAAGTTTATGGAATACATTTGTTGATTTAAGGATATCTCCTTGATTTCAGAAGTAGGTATCCTTGGTTCTCTTCCTTATGATATCTACTTTGTAGCCATCATAAGGAAGGGGGCATAAATATGCCCTCCCTTGTATATTATGCATACAAATTGGCATTTCCAAAGTTGAGAAAAACCAATCTTCATGGATATGATGGATAATAACATGGACATCCATGAGGCGCACATACAAAAAAACTTCATGGATATGACAGATACTAACATCCATCCATGAGGTGAACATAAAAGCAATATCATGGGTATGAAAGTTACTAACATCTGTCCATGAGGTGCACATACAACCAATCTTCATGGATACAATAGATATTAAAATCCATCCATGGGGTGCACATACACATAATATTCATGATGACAAAGGATCCTATCATCCATTTATTTTGGTTCAACACAAACACAAACACAGTAGAAGTCACTAGTAAGCACAAGTTTTCAAGATAAAATTGACTAACATGACACATAAACCTGTTATAACTTTCAATCCTATCTTTTGTCTAGTTTTATGTAAGACACACAATCTTACTAGGATAAGGTAATCATGAGTCTCTCTCTCTCTCTCTCTCTGTTATCATGGTTCTATTAGTAGGTTAGACCATGGAGTTGGTATCCTTGTTGGTGATGATCTTATTTTTCCTACGTAATCACTTGTGCTCTTACAATAGATTTCTAGACATGATATTAGTGGGTGAGGCATTTCTAGTTGAGGCCTCTTCCACTAGTTGATTTGGAGTTTTATTTTAGTACTAACCCTTTTTGTGTCTTTGATTTTTCTTTTTCTTTTTGCTTTTTTTTCATGTCCTTGTACATGTATGTGGACTTAAAATCCTTAGTTTAGGGGTTTGCAACCTTAAACTTAGCAATATATTATCTCTTTTCAATTCACCATGATTATCTCTCTCTCCTCATTCTCTCTTCCTTCATTGTGCATGAGTTTGTCTCATACTCCCGCTACAGTGGGGGCTAAATGTACCATACTAAAAAGTATGCACTTCATTAGTGTTTACTTTGGGACCAATTTTATCCCACTTTAGTGTGTTTCTTATGGTAGGGCCTCATATTGTACTTAAATGCATACATGATTTAATCAAGGTCCTCCTTTCTCAAAACTTTAAGTTGGCTCTAATTTACATGCATAATTTCCCATTTTCCATCCAATCACAAAATTCATTTCACACCTATATCCTTCACATACCTTTTTAGATCTCAGGATTTACCCTAAGATCCTAGTGGTTTACAATCTCCAACACCCTTATTAGCACCTAGCTGAAGCCATTTCAAAATTGGCCTCTTAGGGACTATGTTGAATTCAGCCCAGTCTTGGACTAGGCCAAGTCAATTTGACCTAAAACTTGGGGGCTGATTTTTGGTGACTTTAGGCCCAATTCAAGGATGTTTCCTTTGGGGGTTTAACCTAGGTAGCCTTCATGAATCTGAGCCCCGAAATGTGTATAAAAGAAGGCTTCTCCCTCTTATTTTTTCATCCTCAGTTTGAGAACACAAGACATCAAGTAATCTATTATGCATTCAAGGAGAACAAAAAAGAATTAATTGAAGGAATATGTCCAAGAAATAAAGTATTCAAGTCTTCCCTTCATAGATCTTTCTCTTTTCCCCCATTGGAGGTCAAGCAAAGGGGTTTGCAATTAAGGAGGGAGGTATTTATTCATCCATCCAGTCTGAAATTCTTCTTCAAATCAAAATTTGTGACGAATTACAACATCTACTACATGAGGTTTTGTATTACATTATTTCCTTTTGGTTTTTGTGATGAGTCAAAGATATTGCATCAACATTCTTGATCACAGTCTAAGCACAATTGTATCTACATGGTATGCTATACTCTATTTCTTAGATATAATCTCTACTACATGTCATCATTCCTTTAATCTTATCTATTTTATTTCAAGGTTATTTCCTATACAAGGGGATTGACCAATGCAAGCACCTCCCCACAACAAATTTCCCCTTCTTTCTTGTGTGTAAGAACAAGTGTGTTGTTATTGATCTAGATTCTCAAGATTTTGGATCCAATGTTTAATCCTTTGTAGATTTCATCATTTTTTTCCCTTCCAGGACTAGGCCAACTTTTTTGGACTAGGATTACTTTTGTGACATATTTCCTTTGAATCTAAAAATTGCATGATTACAGGCTTCATAATTCCAGATCCTTGATGGTTCTCAATTTTGGCAAGTTTTTGACAGTCAAACACATGTACAAAATTGTCCCTCTTCTAGTCCTCAAGGTAAGTTTATTTTCATTTCTTTTACTTTTACCTAATCACATATCAAATATTTATCATAAGGAATATACAAAACCTCGCATTGTGTAGATCATGAATTTGCACTCTTGTCTTTTTGGTTGTGCAAATAAGGTTCACTTTGTTAAGGGTTTTGTATGCTAATGTACTTGTGAAAGTGGGGCTCTATCATTGATCACCATTTTCCACATCATAATTTGGTAAACCTGAATCTTTCATGCTTTATACTTTCTAAGTTGGTAGTTAGATCTTCTTTTTGTGATCTCCCTTGCATAATATCTTTATATTGTATGCATCTAGATATTGGTTTACAACATCACATTTTGAACCTAAATTATAACATTTCCATTTTGATTTTTGTGTTAGATATCTAGATTGGGTTAGATCTACTTTGGTAGTCTATATTTTATGCATTGATTTGTTTTTCATCATAGTGTTAATTCTAGATGAAACTGAGAGTGGGGGGTGAATCATTGTAACAAAAAATTCTAAGTATTTTCACCACCAACTTCCACAAGATATAACATGCAATGCAAATAGATAAGTAGTAACAAAGGAAGAAAAAAATCAACACATGAAACACTTTAACAAAATTATTTTTCTTGTGGAAACCTTGGTCTGAGGGAAAAACCACATGTGGGAACTAGTACCCACAAATCCTCAAAACTACATTAATAAGTTTCCCTGTTAGGAACATTACATCCACCTGTGTGGTTAAAAATTGGTACTCAAATTGGAATGAAACCAACACTCAATAAACCATTAGCTCTATAATTTAGCTATAGGAGGCCATATCAAATGAACCAACTGAATCCTCAAAAGTGGCTTATTTCTTCCTAGTTGAAGCGAGTTTAATCCTTCTTATGACATTCACCAAATTGGCATAAAGTATTAGTTACTTTACTACTCCAAAATGGAATATTCAAATGCAGTGCAAAACTAGAAATGAACTAGAATATGAGATTAACAAAGCTAGAAAGAGAGATTTAAGCTAGAATGGATGCAAAAAACTAGTATCCTAGAATGAGAATGGAAGAGATTATGCCATGAAACAAATGCAAAAAATCAAACTAGATTAACAATTCAAGGGACCTGTGAGCATGTAACTGAAAGAAACTAAGAGCTAGGAATCCAAATTAATAAGATTATTCTAAGAATGCAAGCAAGTAAGAATGCAAAAGACTAAGATGCAAAAGATCAAGATTGGGACCCTTGAGCGAAGGAAGAGCTTCCTTTTAAAAGAATTTCCTCAAGAATGGAGGGTGGAGATTAAGAGGCAAAATATGTGTGATTAAGATGAAGAGGCAAAAGGAGAATGAAGGAGATGCAAGGTTAGGTAGAGATGAGTGGTGAGGATTAAAAGACAAAAAAGATGTTAGGTAGAATAAGACAATAGAAATTTTGAAAGCACAAATCATTTTTAATTAGAATGATTTAGAATAACTAAGAGGGGGGTGAATCAGTTATCCTCAGGTCTATATGTACCAATTGAAATTTTTAGTACTTCAACAACCCAGATCTAATTAGCAGTTCAACTTGATCTCTATAGCATATATTAGAAACATATAACATTAATAATATCAGATTTCCACAATCCATATTTAATTACAATTGCATTTTTGGATTTGATTGTGTTTGTTTTTAGCATCAACATTTCAGATCACACTCCGTGATCCATCATCAGGAAAAGAGAGAGAAAGGATGGTAAAAATGGAGAAGCAAACCAAGCCTGATCTGCTTCTCCATTTTTACCATCCTTTCTCTCTCTATTCCTGATGATGGATCATGGAGTGTGATATGAAACGTTGATGCTAAAAAAAAATAGAATCAAATCCATAAACGTAGTTAATAACATATAACATGCAGTCCACTATCCAAAAGTAATTAACTTGTAGAATATAAAGCTTTCAACAACATTCACATCAAAACATTCACACAAGTATAACACCAAGATTTAGAGTGGAAATTTTTTTTGGGAAAAACCACGTTGTAACATGCTACTAATTTTTACTCTTCTGAAGTGAGCTATGTGAGAAGACAACCTAGTTAAAGGTTTACAAACACACTGTTAGGTGTGACCCTATTAAAGGATTTAAAACACTCTGTCAAAAGTGGCCTGGTTAGAGGACTTAAGAGCATCCCATTAGAATGTCACCTTGATTAAAGGATTTATAAAATGATTGTTACATCAACCTTGATTAAATTATTTAAGCTGATATAATAGTTAGAAAGTAACAGTAGTTTCTGATATGAAAAAAATACAACTCACTTTGAAAATAGAGATCCACTTCACACATATGTTGATTTACTGACTGACATTCATTTTCATCTACATCTCTGATCTTCTCAGAATTTGCTTCAAGCAATCACCACAATTCTGTTTATATTCTTCTCAGCTTCTCCTTCAGCCTTCTTCTTAGACTTATCAGTCAATAACATCAACCTCTTCCTCTTATTTTTTCACCTCACAATTAGGTTTTCCTTTATACCTCTTTGATCAAATAGATCAATCTTTTTCCTCTTAATCTCTTCCATAGATCTTAGGTTTAGGTTAGATTCATTGAATCCTTCCATCATTATGTTCTTCATCTTTCCCTTCTAGATACATCTCCAAACCTCTCTTTGAATCCATAAGAAAATGGTTTACCATGCATTAAATGCTCCATACAATTCATTAATAATGTCAACACATTTTATATATCCCAAGAATTTAACTATGTCGGTTGGGATCCTCAATTATTTCTCCAAATGTAAATTAGTGACACTCAGTCAATACTGTATTCATCTTCTCAGCCATCACTATGTATCTCGGTCATCACTACAAATTGTCTTCCTCAGAAAACATTGTCTTTGCTCAGTAATTTCCTATCACTCGATAATTACTAATTTTTGGTCAACACTAGATTTACTCGACATATACTAGCGCTCGGTCGATACTAACATCACTCAACATAAACTATATTTCTTCACTTTTGCTCGGTTAATCCTACCTTTCTAGTCTTTCTTCTTACTAGATAAACAAAACATTATCTTGTCAATGTGCCAACTAATTAAGTACCCATTGAAGTATCAAATAACTCAACATTTCCTTAGATTCTCTTGTTATCTCCTTTTCCAAATCCTCTTCATCAATCAAAATATATGGTACTCTCCTAGATAGCAACTATCTTACCAGTTAAAGTTTGACATCAATGGCAATATAAAAATTGTTTCAATTGTAGTTTCCAACAATATCCCTCTTTGGCATTGATGGAAACACCACATGAATAACACATGATTTACCAAACAATCCAAGATCTCTGCACATCATATTTTTATAATATCCTTAATTAGCTTCATTCAGATTCACAACTTTTTCTTTGCTTGACTGTTTGCTCAATTAATCCCTCTGAATATTTTCCGTATCTCTTTCTCAGGTTTCCTTGAATCTCTCCCTCTATATTGTATCACAACTCTTCATCTCTCTCTCTCTCTCTCTCTATGTGTGTGTGTGTGTGTTTTCATATGAATCTCTCCCTCTTTGACAACAATGCAAAAGCTTGTATCTATCACTTACATCTTCCACATGTAGTTGTCTTCATGTCAGTTCTTTATGCTGTATACTCTCTCTATCATCTTGATTATGACTCATTATTAGCTCTGCTTCACTTCTCACAACTCTAGGCAACTCCTAAAGTGTGACCTTCTCTACATCAATTTGTCAAATAGTTTGTTCAACACATTTGATGCAATGCTCCTAGTTTACTAGGCAGCATCAGTTAGGGGAATCACCCCTAGTTTACCTCTAAGATATTCATGAGCATCCCCTTAGGTAAATATTTTGTGAATATATCTACTAATTGTTCCTTTGTATTCACATATTCCAATCTCACTTCTTTGTCTTGAACTATCTCTCTCAAGTAATGATACTTGATAGCAATATGCTTAGTCTTAATGTGCATTGCTGAATTCTTTGATATATTAATAGAACTTGTGTTATCACAAAAAATAACAACCGACTCATTGATTTCCTCCATTAATTTTAACAATTGTTTGATCCACACTAAATTTGAATAATTTACTGTTGTTGCTACATACTCAGCTTCTGCTGTAGATTGGGAAATTCAGTTCTATTTCTTGCTTGTCTAGGAGACTAATCTCTTTCCTAGAAAGAATGCTCCACCACTTGTAATTTTTATATCATCAACATTTCCAGCCCAATCTACATCAGTGTAAAATCTCAGTTCAAATTTGTCATTCTTCTTGTAATATAATCCATAATCCTCAGTTCCTTTCAGATATCTCAAGATTCTTTTCATTGCCATCGTGTGATTCTCCTTAGGATTGGCATAAAATATTGTCACAATCCCAACTGCTAGGGCAATATCTAGTCTGCTATGGAAAACATATTGTAGCTTTCCAATTATAGATCTATACAAGGTTTGATTCACTTCAACTGTATCATCAGTTTTAGATAGTTTCTATCTAGTAGCCATAGGAGTTCTCATTGGTCTTGAATCTTCCATACCAAAAGTTTTCAGTATCTCCTTAACATATTTAGATTGAGTAATGTAGATACCTTTCTTCATCTGATAAACTTGCAAGCCAAAAAAGAATTTGATCTCACCAAACATAGACATTTCAAACTCAATTTACATCTCATTTGAAAAGTTTTGACATAGGACATCTTGTCCTCCAAATATGATATCATCAACAAATATTTCAGCTAACAAAATCCCTTTACCTTTCTTAGTTTTCATATACAAATTAATTTTTTCATTTGTCCTTGCAAATCCAATCTTTATCAAATAATTATGCAGTCTCTCATACCATGCTCTAGGGACTTGTTTCAATCCATACAATGCCTTGTTTAGCTTGCAAACCATATTTTTCTTGCTCGGGTCAACAAATCCTTTGGGTTTTTCAATGTATACCTCTTCTTCCAATATCTCATTAAAAAATGTAGATTTGACATCCATCTGATATAGTTTGAAACCTTTATATGCAACATATGCAAGTAGAGTCCTTAATCCTTCTAATCTTGCAATTGGGGCAAATGTCTCCCCATAGTCAATTCCTTCTTCTTGTGCATACCTCTTGCATACCAATCTTTCCTTGTTTCTTGTGACCTCTCCATGTTCATTTAGCTTATTTATGAATACCCATTTTATTCCAATAACATTCTTATCTTTTGGTCTCAGCACCAGAGTCTAGGTATCATTCTTTTCTATCTGCTCTATTTCTTCATTCATGGCTTGTATCTAATCATCATTCTCTAAAGTATCTTTTACAGTTTTAGGCTCAAACTCACATAGTAAGCATGTATGATCTTTCAACTTAATTCTTGTCATTAATCCATATTTTTTTATCTCCAATGATTTGTTTAGGCTTATGATGTCTTCTTACATACTTAGCCAATGTAGGTTTAGATTTCTTTTCTTCTTGTTCTGGATCTTCAGATTCTTCTTGCAAGTTATCTTCTTCTTCTTTTGATTGCTTGGCAGTATCCTCCCGATGCTTGACATTACCTTCCTGATTCTTGGCAGCATCCTCCTAATGCTTTGCATCATTACCTATTTGTGACTCTGCATCTGGTTTAGGTGTATTAATTTCCTGTCCTTCTTCCATGCATACAAAAGATCTGTAATCTTTAGGTTCTTTCTTGCACTCAACTTTATTTCTTTCTACATATTCATCAACTCTAACATTTTCACTTTTCACAGTTTTTTTAGTGTTATAATTCAAACACTTATAAGCTTTTCTCTTAGTGGAATATCCTAGGAATATGCCTTCATCACTTTTTGTATCAAATTTTCCATTCATATTGTCTTTTAGTATATAGCATTTACTCCCAAAGAATCTAAAATACTTCACATTAGGTGCATAACCATACCATAACTTAAAAGGTGTAGCATTTGTACCTTTCTTGATTTGTACTCAGTTTAAGGTATAAACAACTATATTTACAAATTCTCTCCAGTATTTTTATGTAACATTCTTCTCAATCATCAGTGTTCTAGCACAATCTATAATTGACCTATTTATTCTCTCTGCTATGCCATTTTGTGGAGGTTTCCTCGGTGCAAACATCTCTCTCTTTATTCCTCTATCATTGAAGAATAGATTGAACTCATTTGATATAAACTCTCCACCTTGGTAAGATCTCAAACATTTCAAGCTTCTACCTATCTCTTTTTAAAATTTTGCCAAATACCACTTAAACAACTGAAATGCATCAGATTTCTCTTTCAAAAACATTACAATCATCATCCTAGTGTAGTCATCAAAAAATAGAATAAAATACCTATCACCACAATAACTTTGTACACCCATAGGTCCACAAAGGTTAGTATGAACCAATTCCAAAATATTTTCAGAAGTATGTCTTTCTCGTAAAACTAGACTTTGTCATTTTTCCCAATTGACATTGTTTACACATCACATTATCAGGTTTCTTCAATCTCGAAAAACCTCTAACTTTCTTCTTTTTACTAATAGTTACCAGATTGTCAAAATTCACATGACACAGCCTCTTATGCCATAACCATACATCATCAAATTGTGCAAACAAACATGTTTCTTCAGATAGGTCTAGATAGAATAAATTACCTCTTGTCTGTTCTCCACTTCCAATTAGTTCACCAGTGGCATCAAATATTTTAGCCTTTCTGTGATGAAATTCCACTCAGTAACCAGTGTTATTCAACTGTGCAACACTCCAAAAATTATAGTTAAGACCTTCAACCCAATAAAAATTTTAACATGTGATCTTATCAGTCAATCTAATTGATCCTTTTCCTCTCACATGACATGGTGCATCATTACCAAACTTAACACTTCTACCTTTTTAATGATTTAGGGTCTCAAACTTACTTTTATCACCAGTCATGTGATGTGAGAAACCACTATCAATAATCCATTTATCACTTTTAATCACATAATAAATAAGTGTAGTTTTCTCATCTTCATCAAAATCATCTTTCATAGAAACATAAACAACTTCTATATCACATTCATCAGATTCACTAGTTTCAATGTCAGTTTCCTCTTCAACAATATAGCAGGATTTATTACCTTTGTCTTTTTAGTCTCTGTACCTTCGGTGATCTCTGTCATTTCTCTTGTCTTTGTACTTGCTTTCCCTTCTCTCATCCTTGTTAGTCCTATCAGGGCATCTTGCTGCAATATGGCCAACTTTGTTACATGAAAAATAGATTATAGGAAGTTTACCTTTATATTACCCTTTTCCTCTTTTTAGCCTTCTAGTCATAAGTGCCTCAAGATCATCTAGTTATTCATCAGAGGTGTCACTATCAGAGGTGTCACTATCACTATCACTGTCACTTTTCACACATTTTTCTTTTTCCTTCTTAGACTTATGCAGAACCATTTGTGACTTGAATGCAGATTCAACATTAGGAAAAGTGTAGTTATCATAATTAGACAACTCAAAAGTAGTAAGCTTACCAACAAGACTTTCTAGAGTTAGAACATTACTAGGGTTACATCTTGATTCTTGTATTATAGAATTTATGATAGCATAGATAGGAAGGAAAGTTATCAATACTTTACCAATAATAGTTTCATCATCAATCTTTCCATTTTCTCCTCTAATAGCATTCATTACCTCCTTAATTCTACCACAGTACTAAGCAATATTTTTACTTTCTTGCATTTTCATTTCATCAAACTTACCTATCAAGCTTTCATATTTTTCTCTCAGTACATTTGTATCTCCACCATAGATATTTGTAAGAGTGTCCCGCATTTTATTTGCAATAGTAAAGTCCTTTATATCTTCAAATTTAGGATAGCTTAGGGCATATGTAATCTCCAACATTGCTTGATTGTGTTCTTGTTTTTCTTTCATCTCCTTGATAGTCAAAGGTGCACCAAGTATAACATAGTCATGATCCACATAGTATTTCTTTGAATCACCAATACCAGCTAGATACAATTTCATCAAACTCTGTCATGCAGGTAAGTTCTCTTTGTTTAGCTTTAGTACCTCCTTTTTGTACATCTTGATCATTTGCTTCAAGTACCTTTAAAATTTTCTTTGTAAGCACCCAAAACTTTGATACCAATTGTTAGAATGATTTAGAATAATTGAGAGGAGGGTGAATCAATTATCCTTAGGTCCAAATGTACCAATTGAACTTTTTAGTACTTCAAAAACTCAGATCTAATCACCAATTCAACTCGGTCTCTATAGCATATATTAGAAACATATAACATGTAGTCCACTATCCAAAAGTAATTAACTTGCAGAATATAAAGCTTTAAACAACATTCACATAAAAATAATCACACAAGTATAACACCATGATTTATAGTGGAAACCCAATTTGGGAAAAACCACTTTGTAAAATGCTACTAATTTTCACTCTTCTGAAGTGAGCTCTATGAGAAGCTAACCTAGTTAAAGGTTTACAAACACATTGTTAGGTGTGACCCTATTAAAGGAATTAAAATACTCTATCAAAAGTGGCCTTGTTAGAGGACTTAAGAACATCCCATTAGAATGTCACCTTGATTAAAGGATTTTTACAATGACTGTTAGGTCAACCTTGATTAAAGGATTTATACTGATACAATGGTTAGAAAGTAACGATAGTTTTTGATTTGAAAAACATACAAATCACTTTTCAAATATAGATCCACTTCCCACATATACTGATTTACTGATTGAGATTCATTTTCATCTCCATCTTTGATTTTCTTAGAATTCACTTCAAGAAATCACCATAATTTTCTTTAGCTTCTTCTGAGCTTCTCCTTTAGCCTTCTGCTTAGACTTATCAGTCAATAACATCAACCTCTTCCTCTTATTTTTTCACCTCACAATAAGGTTTTCCTTTATACTTCTTTGATCAGATAGATCAATATTTTTCCACTTAATCTCCTTCGTAGATCTTAGGTTTAGGTCAGATTCATCGAATCCTTCCATCATTATGTTCTTCATCTTTCCCTTCTAGATACATCTAGATCCAAACTTCTCTTTGAATCCATAAGAAAATGGTTTTCCATGCATTAAATGCTCCATACAATTCATTAATAATGTCAACACATTTTACATATCCCAAGAATTCAACTATGTCAGTTGGGATCCTCAATTCTTTCTCCAAATGTAAATTACTGACACTCGGTCAATACTATGTTCATCTTCTCGGTCATCACTGTGTACCTCGGTCATCACTACTTTATCATCTTAAAATGGAAGCACTTTCATGATAAGAGCATTTAGCCCTCTGATTAAGTGGTCTGGGGTCATGTCAAGCACCTTGATTGGGTCTTTGCATGGATCTGGTTGTGTCCCCCCTATTCTTCTTCTCTCTCCCTATTTCCAGCCTCTTTCTGACAGACTTTCTTTGAGAAATTGAAGACTTTGAATTTTTGGGTCAAGGATGACATGAAGGGTCAAGGATGACCTATACCATGACCTAGGTCAAGGTTGACCTTGACTCTGATCTATGGCAGAGACAACCTCATCCCTGGCCCTAGTCCAAATTTTAGTTTTTGGAAGTTTCGAGATGTCGGGTTTCAGAAAGTTTTATTTTCCTGCTTTCGGGTCGGCTGTTTCATGTTTCAGAATGGTAAAATCTTAAATTTCATTTAATCTAGGTCCATTTTTAGGGGTTAAGGTTATTTGGAATTTAATTCTCCAATGTCGGCCTTCTCTAGGAGTTTTTTCCCTAGATCACTATAAAAGGAGGCCTTCCTCTCTCATTTTATCATCATCTCATCTCATAATCTCTCAAGCTCTCAAGTGCAAATAAGAAAGAAGGAGAAGGAAATCAAGCAATCATTCATTCATCTTCAAGTCAAGCATTCAAGCATTCAAGATCCAATTCATCAGGGAGATCCATTGTTAGCTATTGAAGGATTCAATCTCTATGGAGCCCTCTTGTTGAAGATTTCTCCATCCACATTCATCCAAGCCTCTTCCTATGCAAAGATACATTCAAGATTGGTGTTGAAGATCTAATGCCATTGATTTGAGACATCCTACACATATTTATACATTCATTCAGAGCATCCCTACTTGTGGATTCAAGGATTCAAATCCTCCACAAGGACTTCAACATAAGCAAGGTGAATAGTTCCATTTACTTTGTTTATACATATTGCAATTTTAATTACATTTCAAGGTTGATTCCAAACTAGGGTTTGACCAAGGCAAACTCCCTATCCAAACAACAAAAACCATTTTTCTTGTAGATACAGGTACAAGACAACGAATTGAAGTTCATATTTGGATACCCTTGTTGGTGAACTTTCCAAATCCATGAACATAATTTCCATTGGAGTTGTTTCAGGTTAGGGATGACCTTTAGTGGGGGGTAAGATTGTGCCCTGCTATCTGGGTCAAAGTTGACCTAACCTCAGAAGGACAAAATTTTTCTTGGTTTTCTTTGTGTCGACATTTCCAATTCGGAGCAAGTTGCAAAATTTCTCGAAACTATGCATAGACATCAGAAATCAACATTTTCTAGATTTGCCCTATTTTGAGGTTAGTATTTGCCTTGTATTCATTTAAGATTTTGAATACATACTTTCTATAGTAGATTATAGGATTTCCTCCTTTATTTATATTCTCTATTATTTGATTCATTTGTGCATTGATCACTTGTTTGTGATTAATCCATTTGGATCTTTCCTTATGGGAATTTGGATTAAGGATAGGTCCTATATTCCCCCTTCCATATCATATCATCTTATATTATATTCATTTTGGTGATCCTTTCTATTCACTTCCATGCATACCCATAATTATTCTATTCAACTACAAACTATCTTCCTTGATAAACATTGTCTTTGCTTGGTAATTTCCTATTGCTAGGTAATTACTGATGTTCGGTCAACACTAGATTTACTTGGTATATACTAGTGCTCGTTCAAAACTAACATCACTCAACTTAAACTATATTTCTTCACTTTTTCTCAGTTAAGCCTACCTTTCTAGTCTTTCTTTTTACTAGATAAACAACACATTATCTTGTCAATGTGCCAACTAATTAAGTATCCATTGAAGTATCAAATAACACAACCTTTCCTTAGGTTTTCTTGTTAGCTCCTTTTCCAAATCCTCTTCATTAATAAAAAGATATGGTACTCTCCTAGATAGCAACTGTCTTACCAGTTAAGGTTTGACATCAATGAGAATATAACAATTGTTTCAATTATAGTTTCCAACAAGGTAGAATAAGACAAAATAGCAATTATGAAAGCACAAATCCTTTTTAATTGCTAATTAATCAAGATTAAGTATGTACACACATGTAAATGTGTTCTCTTAATAAAAGTGTACGAACTTTATATTAAAAGAAATGTTATAGTAATTAGATAAATATGCAAGCTCTAGAAATTAGACCAAAGTATAAGCTTGATATAAGATTTTGATTTTTTATTTAATTATGCAAAGAGGGATTTTCAGGGTTTATTTGCACAATTATGTCTAGTATATATGCCTTTGAGATTTAGGATTTAATTTGAGGAAATTTTATTGAAATTGGGGGTTTAGGTTCTACTAGACAAATTTTAGGTGATTACATTTGCCCCTCTTTGAATCAGTGTGTGAGTAGTGTGTTGATTCAAATAATAGATAGTAGATAAGGGACCAACTTTAAACTTGATCGAATGAAGATCGATGAGAGATATCATCTCTGAACCTGATTGAGGGAAGATTGATGAGTGAAACAAGAGTATCCAGCCTGATATGAAGTGATGAGACTGAAAATCTATCCAAATATTTTGAAATAGCTACCTCAAAAAGGATTCTGGAGAGGTTAATCACATGATTGAGAGGCAATACCATATTGATATGGGTCTTGATGAACCTGATATACCCCAAGAGATCGAGAAGATATTTGTCCAAGTGAACTGATATGAAGCAATGAGAACACTCTTCCAAAAAGGAGATGTAGAGAATCTCAAATTGATATGGTTCCTGATGAAGCTGGGATTCCCCAAGTGATGATGTTTAGTCACTGATTGACTTGGTCAATAGATATTTGGTTCAATTGGTAGACTTGTAGATTAGGAGATTTGATTGATGAAGATGAATTGCTATATTATCATGCCCCCTCTGGATCAAAATGGAAACAAAGAAAGAAGGTGGAAGTGATATCTTTAATGATCAACTGCATCTAACCAAGAAGGGTTGAATTTTCAATTTGATTAGGTAAACAATCTCAAATTTTTATTTTGATCCCAAAAATAGATTCAAGATGTCAAAATTAGCTAGGGGTGCAATCTCACATTAATCAGAGCAAGTTGAAAATTAGGTCAAAGATGATGATTCATAGTTGAATACCTCAGAGAGGAGAAATGAAGGATCAAAAGAATGTATAGCTCAAGGGAGACTAGAAATGCACATCTAGATGCAATCCTAGCATGAAATGTAGCCTAAGACATGAGTTAAGTCACTGATCCTATAGCCATTTATTTTTCATCATTTGAGCGTTTGGGACATCAGAGGTGTTAGTCTATTTTCCTGTCAATGCAAAATCTTTTAAAAATGGCCCATGTCCTTGCAAGTTTTCTTGAAGTGTCCTACCCTGTGTTCTTCATTGTGTCACCAAGCTCTAGTCCAAATTGGACGTGCTGAATCACAAAATCCAGAAAGTTATTCAAGTTCTAAGGTCTGCAGGAAAATATTTTTAGAATCTGCCACAGTGTCGAAAACCCACAATGTTTTTGAAAATCCATGATGTTTTTGGTCTATGTGAAAACCTTCCTTGTTTTCGACCTTATGCCTTCCAGCTTTTGTGCGCTTATCTTTTGGCATCAGAAACCTTGTGTGTTTTCAAACTTTTCCATCGAAAACCTTGTGTGTTTTCAACCTCATAGTTTCCTGTTTGCTGGCGTTCCCTAACTGTGCAAGTGCGATGGATGGTGTGTCCAAGTCTGCAGGCTCTTCTTGATTGGTTGTTGCATGGCCACATGTCAGACTTTTCTGACATGTGATCATGTGACCGCTTGCCACCTATCCGCATGGGTCCCAGTTCTTCTTAGTTGCCAGGTGTGGTTAAAGCTCAGACATAATCAGTGGTTGTCGTATGTTCGCATGGTAAAGATGCATGGTGTTTATCCTTCATGATTTTGCGATAGCTATCAGATTTTCCTATGTGGGTGTGCAGTGGGACCTGTCTGCTCGGTGGCACTGATGTGTCAATTTTCTATTGGTTGCCTACGATGAGTTGGATTTCATGTCAGCGGGGCCCAGTGTCAAAGATTTAAGATCTATGGTCGGTGTATGATCGCATGGAATATTCTCACCCCATGCGATCATGCACCCACCATTTGATTGGATGCCGATGGGTTTGTTTTCAGTGGGGCCATTTGGGCTAAGGTGTCGTCACTTGATTCGATGAGTTGGGTGATGATTTGGACTTGTTAGTGGGCCCAGTATTTCCTAGGCGGAATGACAATGCAGAAGAGATCTATGATTGTCACATGATCGTGAGGAATTTTCCTCCCCTTTGTGATCATGCGACCACCGTCCGATCTTCCCAAAAGGTAAGGCTTTTTTTCGGCGGTGGGTCTAGTGTTAGGTGTTGCGAAGATGGAAGCTTTTCATTGGTCGACAGGTTTGTGACAAGGCATGCAGAAAGGTAAATGGGGTGAGGTGGTAGTCTTGTTGCCTTGTCACATGATCGCAAGGGCCATCTTTCAGCCATGCGATCATGCGACAAGGGTGTCACGTTGGCAAGTAGCGGTGGCGGTTATGCTGGCGGTTAAGGTTCGTGGGTTGTCACATGTTCGCATAGCTCATCTCTGTGCTATGTGATCATGTGACAACTATTGTACATTGCCATTGCGGAGTTAACCTGAGGTGTCTAGATTTGTTAAAAACATAAAGCTCGCGAAGTATGAAGATCTAATGGTGAGGATATAAAGTTGATCCCAGTTTAAATTGTAACCGCCGATTCACTGTTGGCACCGTAAGATTGACTGTTGCTTTTCAAATTCAACTTCTAAGAGGGTTTCCAGTGATAGGAAGTACCAAGATTGAATGCTTGTGCGACTAAATTTGGTGGGAATGATCTCGCTGACTGTGTAGTGTGGTCTAGAGAAGCCATGTGGCTGATTTGCAGAGGTTGTTTTGTACCTGGTGGAGTATGTTTTTGAGCTCAAGAAGCTTTTTGCAGGTGGTGATTTGACTATTTTTCATGGCAATTCCTAGTTTTTTGTCCTGATCTCAATGGTGCTCGTGATTGCAGATCTGCCTGAGATTTGTTTTCTCTAGGTTGCCTATGTTTCCTGCCCCTGCATTGAATTTTGATGAAATTTTGATTGGTGTGGTGGGTGAAACTCTGGCCCTAGCTGTTCGTAGCTTGTTGCAACCTATTTTGGGTTTCCAAGGCAGCTAATGGTATAAATTGTATAAATTTTGACTTTGTAAGGGTTCCAGCTTCGAAGTTCTGAAGTGTTCCTAGTCCTAGATCCAAGATTGTAACACTTTTGCATTCGGTATTCTGTTGATGATAGAGAAAAAGTTGTAGGTCTAAGCTGTAATTTGCAAGCTTGACTCCTCTGGATTGACTATTTACACTTAAGGATTCTTCATACTTAATACAAGTACATGACTCTTATCTCTCCTTTGTGTCAACTTAGATAGATTTTGAACTTTCTAGTCCACTGCATATTGTTTTATGTATATGTATCCATTCTTGAGTTCTAATCTAGGATTAGATAAAATGATGCTTTAGATGGGACATAGATCTATCTTATTGTCTATGTAAGGATATCTCATAAGTAGTAAAGGGGATTGTAGGTGTGTTTATGGCTTGGAATCTCAACTATTGTCTGGTGTGTGTAGCATTCATGTTCTAGGAGATCTTGCCCAATGGATGAGGCACTGGCCTAAATGATTATCTCTTTATCAACAAATACTGATTGTTGTTGTTATGATCCCAAAAGCATAAGTTAAGAACCATCCTTTTAAGTTTTGAGTATTTGGTTGTATGTGGTTCTACCCATAGTAATGGAGAGTCAATGAGTGTGTGGTTAACACTTAGTACTTTCTTACTATCCTATTATCTGTTATTCAAATCCAGTCTTTGGTGTGTGAAGTATAGTTTATACTGGGTTAGGTGCACCCGCCTTGGTTTTACAGAGCCAGAAGCAAAAGAGGGCATATTAAGTCCCTATAGTTGGTCCAGTTGCCTTGCAGAGCTCCCACACTTGGAACTAACCATTCCTAATATCAGTCTCAAGGTACATTGGCAACCTATTAGAGCATAAGCATCATTTTGGACACCAACAAGAGGTCATTACAACCTTCACTGGTGCAAGAGAGACCATGGAGATATGAATATGACCTTATTTGATAGGATGTAAGAAACACATGTAAGCATCGAGACATAAGTGTCGAAATGACCTGAATATAGTTTCCAAGTTATTATTGTAAGAAAACACCTGTATCGAGGCACAAGCTGCCAAGATAACCATGAGTGTTGTCTTATGTGATACACACAAGAAAAAGACAAGGAGATAATTCCAGCCTCACCTAAGTGTCCAAATAAAGAGGGTCAAGGTATGTGTGACATTCCAATCGTGATGGATGCTTTTACCATAGACACCCATTTTATTAGACAATGTAGGATCATTGAAATCACACCACAAGCAAAAATCAAAGAAAATATTTCTATGCCCCCAGTCATGAATTTATAGCCAAGTAGACATCATTGAGCAACCTTAGAAGATATAGCAAGTGAAAGTAAATGAAAACAAACAACACACAAGAAAATAGTTCAACATATCTCAGTCATTTTTAGTTTTCTAGGATGTAATTTGTATTGGGTGTTAAGGATCACCTTTGTGCTAGTGTCAAAGTGCAAGTGCGTAGTGGATAGTGCAAGATCTGATATGTGTTGAGAAATACAATAATTTATAGATTTGTAGTGTTAAGAAACATTGTAGAGTTGAGGTGTTGGGAAACACCAAGTAGTGTCAGTGATAAATTACCCATTGGGAAGGACAAATAAATTGACTTAGGGTAAGCTCAAGAGATTGACCAAGTGATAAAGAATTGAAAAATCAGATAGGTGTGTGATTGCCCCCAATCAACAGATAAGAATTGAGGAAAAGACTAAGACTAGTTCCAGACCATGATGACACAAGGAAACAAAGAGAAAGATGGATGTAGGGAGATTGATGGAAGCACAAGAACTCAACTACATGTTAATAGATGGAGCGTTGATTTCAAGTGATGCATGTTTGCTAGGTTTTCACCACTTGGGATTATTTTGATTTTTGCTACTAAGGTTCCCATTTCCGTTTTCACCAGGATGATCATTTTTTCAAGACTTTTTTACAATTTTTTTTAGGGTTTTTTTGTTCTTTTCATTTTTTTCATTTTTTTTTGTATTTTTTTGATATTTAATTTTTTTTGTAGATACATCAAGGCGTCTGTTTCCAGGTTTTCACCAAGATAATCATTTTTTCAAGATTTTATATACTTTTAAGAATTTTTTAAAGATTATGCGTTCTCAAGAAAGATCACATTGGTTTGCCCTCAATGTCTAGCAAGGTATAGGACATGATGGATGAATTAGCAAGTTGATGGATGAAGTGGGAAGATCATGATGGATGAAGTAGGTGAATGCAAATGTTAGGGACAGTCTCCTCAAGATTATCCAAACTAGGGAAAGGGAAAATATAGCAATGTGAGCTCATGAAGTGGTGTTGGATATAATATAGGATAATGACCTAGTGTCATGAAAGGATGTGGTCCAAAAGAGTGGACATGTCAAGAGACTCCTATTGACAAATTTTTCATTTTATTTTTCATTTGATCAAGACCAAGGGGTTGATTTGGATATGATAGTGGTAGGATAGCATGATCAAGATAAAGTGTGATGGGGATTATGAGTGAATGGTTTGAGATAATGGAAAGGATGCTTAGGAATAGTGATAGCCAATTTTGAATAAGAAAGATCATGATAGGGTAGCATGGATAGAAGAAAATGAGTATCCTGATAGAAAGGATGGTAGGTGGCAGGATATATGACTCTCATGAATAATTCAACCTTTTCAAGATCAAAGGTGAAAGGGAAAGTATGAGTGCACATGAAATAGCTAGTGTGGATGAATCGTTCCTCATGTGTAGAGTGCAAGATGAAGGAACTACACATGATGCCTATTTGCCAGGTTTTCATCATGGTACTTTTCTAGGGTGCTACAAGTAGTGGTTTTCACAATGGGAAAGATTTATTTTTCTTTACTTTTTCTACCAAGGTGCCTATTTCCAGGTTTTCACCAAGGCACTTTTTTTGTTTTATTTAAATTATTATTTTATTTTATTTTTTGGATTTTTGGAAGAACTCAAGTCTGATGCTCTTTGGATAATGCTCATTTGGAAAGATATGCTATGATAGGCCAAGACCATGGAAAGGTATACTCAAGGATGTTGATAAGGTAGTGATAGGGAAATATATCAAGGATAAGGTAGATGATGGCTAAGGATTTATGTGTAAGATGGGATAAGAAGAATGAAAGGATATGAGATGGAAGGATAGTAAGTAGGTTTTGGATAGTGGGTAGGGTATTGAAATATTTGTGTAGGATTATGTGGAAAGGGTGACAAGATCAACATCGACACACACCTTGGAGGGTAGAGGACAGATGGAGGGAGAATGAATTGGCTAGCTTGCGGTTTTGATGTAGGAAATGATGCATATCTTGGGACAAAAGGATCCAAGATGGATGAAGGAGAGGATATAAGACATTTGGAAGGATACAGAGTGGAAGTATTTGGAATCTTGAATGTCAACTTTGATTTTTTCTTTTATATCAAGTCCTTTAAGAGAGACTTGGGAATCCACATAGCTTTTGATTTTTCTTTACTTTTATATGCTTTTGATCATAATTCTTCCATGGTCGATTTAGGAACCCATATTTTCTTTGATTTTCTTCTTTTCTTTGAGGACCCTTGTGGTCTCTTGAATATTTCCTTTTTATTTGTAGCCACATGTCAATTAGATACAACATGGTGATCTTCATATGCAAGTGGATTCTTGTATTTATGATTTTTATGTTGCACATCCAAATTTCTTCCAAAGGACTTGGGAATTATGGATGAATGAGGCTGATATGACATGTTTAGATGAATGGATGGATGGGAGTTTCTCAAGGATGCATGTATTTGTTGATCTTGAGGTATGATGGGGTAAGTGGATGACAAGCTAGGAGTGAGAGGTATAGTGGATGGAGGAATATAGGGACCCAATATGGATGGAAGGTTTGAAGGTTTCAAATTTTGGGATATAAGGACCAAGGACAGATTTGGATGATGAAAATGGATAATAGAAAGGGATATCAACATCTGTAGAGTGAGAAATATGGCCAAGGCTCTGATCTATAAGATTATTATTTATACCAATAGGCTCATGAGTAGATTTTATAGGAGCAACAAAAGATTTCTTATGCAAAGGAGTAGGAGAAATGGGAGATTTTTAAGAATTATGAGAAGGATTTGCTAGGATATTTTGATCTTTTCAAGGATCTTTGGATAATGTAGGAAGATTAATTTTTTGTTGATTTTTAGCAAGCTCATTAGAGATGATGGAAGTAGTATCTTGATCTTCCTTGGGAGATGGATAAGTTGTATGAGGTGGAGGGATATCTTCTTGGAAGAAATGAAAGGGGTGTTAGATTATGATTTTTCATTAGTGTAACACATATAGTTGGTAAAGGAAGAAAACATGCTAGTCAGTCAACACACTAAGTATAGTAAATGAGTAGAGCACAAGGTAGAATGGAAAAGTAACCGAGCACAGTTTTGACCAAGCACATATCCTGAGCCAGATGATTACCAATAATTGAGTATAATTATAACCAAGCATTAATATATATCAAGCATCAATATTTTACTAAGTCATGAATGAAGTATATACCGAGTAATACAAGAATGACATAGAAGTATGGAATAGAATACAAGGAAAATGGTTTATACCTGTAAGGTTGTAAAATATGTGGATGAATAGGGTTTAGAATAATGCACATGGAAGAGACCCTAAACCCATATTTTACACATACATATGAATTCTAAGGGGACAAAATGTAAATCTTGAAATGCTAATATTGAAATGATGAAATAGAAAGTACTTACCTCTGAAAAAGAATCTATTGAAAACCCTGTCAAACAGTCTCAAAAACTATTGATTTCCTTTACACTTCAACCGAAGCTATGAGATCTACAAAACCCATAAATATTTTTCTTTTCTGAGAAAGGTCAACCTTGGACCACAGGGAAATGTCAACCTTGACCCAAAATGTTGACCTTGACCTGCACTGCTCTGACATAAATTTTGTTTGTGGATCTTGGAAGTTTTCTAAAAAGGGTATCTAGATTTGCACCGTAATTCACTATTCCGCACTTGTTCTTGCAAGAAAAATGGTTTTGTTTGTTGGATGAGGAGTTTGCCTTGGTCAAACCCTAGTTTTGGAATCAACGTTGAAATATAATTGAAATTGAGAATGCTAGCAAGTAGTAGAAGTAGATCTAACAATGAAGCTATGATATTCAATAGACATGCAATTGTATTTGAAATGTAAACAAGTATGTTGATATGAAAGCTTGGACTCAACACTAAAAATCATAAATGTAAATCAAAACCTCCATGATTGTATGCTTGAAATCCACTTTGTAGGAAGAATGAATGGATCTTGATGATGAACAAAGGATCTTGAAGGAAGATCAAACCACCATGATAAATAGATCTATGGTTTGAATGATGAATCTTGAATGCTTGAACCAAATCCCTTCAAAGGCTTGAATTCTTAAATCCTTGATCTTGAATGGAGAACTTGAATGCTTGAATAGATGATTGCTTGAATGCTTGCTCACTTGATTTACTTGAGAGAAAAATTTATGGATTGTGGATGACTTGATTGCTTGATGATAGATGGAGAAAATGAGAGGAGAAGGCTTCTTTTTATAGTGATCTAGGGCACAAAATCCTAGAGAGGCTGACATATGAGAAATAAATTCCCATTGGGTCCATACCCCTAGAAACAGACCTAGATTAAATGTAATTTAAGATTTTACCATTTTGAAATCCAAAACAACCGACTCGAAAGTGGGAAATAAAAATTTTTGAAACCTGAGATCTGAAAACCCTCAGAATCTAAAATTTGGACCCTGGGTCAAGGTTGACCTTGACCTAGGTCAGGGTCAAGGTCGACCTTGACCTAAAAGGTCTACCTTGACCCTGAGGTCAAGAACCTCAAATTCACAATGCCAGGTGCCAGAAATAGGTTGGAAATAAGGGGAAAATAGGGTAGAATAGGGGAAAAAGCCAACAGAAAGTCAGGGACCTATCTGAGGCATTTGACATGACCACAAACCAGTTACTCGGAGGGCTAAACTAGTCCTAAATAAAAATGCTTCCATTTTATGACACTACATTTAGCCCCCACTTTAGCAAGAGTATGGATTCAATGCAAACTCTTGGTAAAGGAGAAGAAAGATGCTAGTGGATTGCAATGAGGTATAATATCACTTAGTTGAGGAAATGAGCCCCCAAGCAAAGGATTATAACTCAACATACATGCACAAGGGTGCAAAAACAAAGAAAAACAAAGACAAAGCTAAAAGACAAAAAAAGAGGGGGTTAGTACTAAAACAAACCCAAATGAACTAGTAAAGGAAACCTTGCTAAGAAATGCTTCCTATACTAATATCATATTTGGAAAGCTATCATAAAAGCATAAATGATTACATAAGAAAGACAAGAGAAACACTATAAATAACATAGCTTCATGATCTAGTCCCACTAGCATGAAAGCAAAAAGAGAGAGAACAAAGAGAGTGATTACCTCACTCAGTAAGATGCCCACCTTACCGTGAATCACCAAGGAGGGAGATCCCAATAGATGGCCAACTTGATAGTTCAACTAGAAACTATGCTTTGCAATTGTAATACGTCTTCTGATGGCTTTTAGAATACCCATAGATCCACATTCTTGTATCACTATGGAATATAAAATGCATTTCCCTTCAAGATTTAGCAACTTATGTGCATTACCTTCCATGGATTTAGCAACTTATGTGCATTAGCTTCCATGGATTTAGCATATTGAAAATTGAAAATGTGTGTCTCTTCAGAATTTAGCAACTTATGTGCATTACCTTCCATAGATTTAGCATATTGAAAATTGAAAATGTGTGTCTCTTCAGGATTTAGCAACTTATGTGTGTTACCTTCCATGGATTTAGCATATTGAAAATTGAAAATACGTGTCTCTTCAGGATTTAGCATCTTATGTGCATTACCTTCCACAGATTTAGCATATTGAAAATTGAAAATGCATTTCCCTTTAGGATTTAGCAACTTATGTGCGTTACCTTCCATGGATTTAGCATATTGAAAAATTGAAAACTATATTACAAGGGAGACCCTATATATGTCCCCCTCCTTATCATGGCTACTTGCTAGACAAGATAAGGAAGAGAAAGAGGATACCTACTTCAAAAAGTAAGGAGATATCCTTTTAACAACAATGTACACTATATTCTTAGCAAATAGTATTGACCCTTACATCGAAGAACATAGATAATCATGAAAAGGATATGTCACTTATAGAAAAATGATCCTCAAAGAAAAAGTGATCTTATCAACAAGACATCCACCGTAGAGGAGTGCTTTGGATAAAATATCATCTTTCAAAGAAAAGAAAAGAAGGACCCAAGATTCAATCAACAAGCCTCTTGCAATCAAGAGGAAAAGGAATCTTGGACCAAAGGAATCAAAGCCTAACCCCCAAATCAAGGGAAAGAATTTATAAAGAATATAATTTTCAAAATAAAGAAGAGGTGCTGAATTAGGACAACAAACTCTCACATAAAAGGATATCCATAGCCAAAACATCAATCAATATAAGGAGATAATATTGTAGAATAAACAAATGCCACTAAGCTAAGGAAAGTTGATCCCTAGATAGAGAGAAAGAAGGAAAAACCTTGCCCCCCAGGGATGAAAGAAAGGGATACCTTTACAAAACTAATGTCTATGAATAAGGTATCATGAAAACAAGAAGAGAGCTATGGATGATTATGAACCAAGGAAAGATATCATAATGCAAAACCATAGGGATAGAATATAGAAAGAATAACCAATTAAGCTAAAAAAAAAATACACGCTAAGAGCATAATGGATTCTAGAGGAATGGATGAAATACCTCTTGTCCCCCAGTCAAGAGACAAGAGGAGAAAATATCTATATTATAAAAGAATGAGGGGTAAAACTATGAAGAAATTTTAATATTGCACAAGAGTGAGGTATAATTCCTAAAGAAACTCTTTTTCTAACATACATTTTGAAATGCACATAATCAGAAAGTAAATGTGTATTACTACAGTGAGTTGAATATTTGTACTTGGAGAGAGCATCTTTCAGCAAAGGTTTAAAGATTTCTTTCTTATAATTCATTAACTAAATATACACCTTCTTAGCCACATCTTGAGGGGTATCATGGTGATCTAAGGAAGATGTTGGAAGAAGAACATGAGGAGGGGGACGATGATCAAAATCAACCACCTTAAATTGAGATAATAGAAAACCTAGACCATGCATATCTTGTTCAGGGGATAGATGAACTGGATATTTAATACCATGTTCATTAACACCAAGCCCTAAACCCTTATAACTTTGTTTAGCCATCATATTGTATCCTGTAGTGTACATATCTTGTAAAGCTTCTATAGGAGGTGATTGTTTACAGTGTTCATGAGAAAAGGTTGTATAATGTGGAATAATAGGTTTAGAAGATGTTTCTTTTGTCTTCCCTTTAATATCATCATGGATCGGATAAAAGGGGGAAGGTAAATCCATAAATTCTTGCACATCTGCACCATGAACCATAGTTTGAGCCTCATCATAAGTGTGGGAAGAATTAGGAATAATAGATGAAGAATTAGGAATAGGAATATTAGGAATTGGATTAGGAAGGATATGATTAGGATTAGGAAGATTAGAAACTATATTAGGAAGGATATGATTAGGATTATGAAGATTAGGAACACTAGAAAAAGTGTAGGAAGTGGTGGGAATGGAAGGAACAATCGAAGGAACACTTGGAACCATAGTTGGAAGAAGGTTGGAATAGTTATAAGGGATACTATGGTAAGAAGGCTGTGAGGTAGGTAAAGACACCGGTGAATCACTCATAGGAAGAGATGAAAGAGATGTACCACTAAAGGAGTGTAAGTAGCAATGCTAGGTAAAGGAATGAAAGAAGGTTCCACACAAGTGACAGGAGGAGTGAATCCTAGTTCTTGAGCTAAAGGTTTAACATTTAAATGCACAAGATGAGTGATATCACGCAAGAGATTAAAACCTTGATCACTATCTTGAATAAATTTCTTAAAGTACTCTATAGCTTGAATAGAACATTTAGGATATAACATTCTAGGTGTATCAATGTTGTAAATAGTGGAACATGAAGGTAACCATGCACACACCCTATGGTAAATGTCAATTGAAGAGGTTGTAGAGGAAGATGAAATAGGAATAGGATCAACGGAGATCTCATTCGAATAATTTTCATCCTCACTTCCATGTACCTCATTAAGGGATCTATCCTCTTTTGTAATAAAAGCCTCATCAAAGTCTTCAAAACAAAAATCATACATGTTGAACACAAAGTAACACTAAACGCATGAAAAATGTAAATATTCTTTTGTATTTTAAAAAAAATTGTGATTTTTTTGTATTTTTGAAATATAAATGCAAGAGCATTAAATAAATCTACTTTTATAAGTATGTAAGATCTAACAAAAAATTCAAACCTAACAGCACAAAGAAGGATTTTTCGTAAAACGGGTTCACCAAAATGTAAGGTAAACACAATAGGGCATCTAGTTCCACACAAGATAGGCGGTGAGCTTGTCGGGTTCACCAAAATGTAAGGTTGTAAAATATGTGGATGAATAGGGTTTAGAATAATAAACATGAAAGAGACCCTAAACCCATATTTTAAACATACATATGAATTCTAAGAGGATGGAATGTAAACTGGAAATGCTAATATTGAAATGATGAAATAGAAAGTACTTACCTCCAAAAAAGAATCTGCTGAAAACCCTGTCAAACAGTCTCAGAAACTGTTGATTTTTACTTTCTTTAACCGAAACTATGAGATCTACAAAACCCATAAATATTTTTATTTTATGAGAAAGGTCAACCTTGACCCACAGGGAAATGTCGACCTTGACCCAAAAATGTTGACCTTGACCTGCACTGCTCCAACGGAAATTCTCTTCGCGGATCCTGAAATTTTGCCAAAAAGGGTATCCAAATCTGCACTGGAATTCACTTTTCCACACCTGTTCTTGCAAGAAAAATGGTTTTTTTTTTTTGGATGAGGGGTTTTTCTTGGTCAAACCCTAGTTTTGGAATCAAACTTGAAATATAATTGAAATTGAGAATGCTAGAAATTAGTAGAAGTAGATCTAACAATGAAGCTATGATATTCAATAGATATGCAATTGTATTTAAAATGTAAACAAGTATGTTGATATGAAAGCTTGGACTCAACACTAAAAAGCATAAATGTAAATCAAAACCTCCATGATTTTATGTTTGAAATCCACCTTGTAGGAAGAATGAATGGATCTTGAAGATGAAGAAAGGATCTTGAAGGAAGACCACTGTTGGATACAATTGTTTGAAGGACATTGTTGGATTAGCTATGTGTTGTCTTTGATGTCACACAAATGTCATATCAATTATCATTCTTAGTGTCTACTGAGTTCAGTCGGTCAGCTAAGCGGTTCTTAGTGTCTACCAAGCTCAGTCGGTCAGCTAGGCGGTTATTAGTGTCTACCGAGATCTCTCGGGTGTCTAAAGGAAACATGACAAGGAAACAGTGTTAACCGAGCCTCCTCGGTTATCGAAGGAAAATTAGTGGTTACTGAGCTCTCTCAGTCTCCGAAGGATGTTGCAGAATTCACTGTGGTTACTGAGTTCACTCGGTCACCGAAGGAAATCTTTTCAGGATTAATGTTTACCGAGCATGGTTGGCCTTTCAAAGGATTTTGTTATTACAGTTTGTTTATCTAATCCGACTGTTATAATAATTATTTGTGCCAACTTGACAATCTAAATGTTAATTAGAATGGCATATATATAGAAGGTCAAGTGGTGAATAAAAGATATACAGCATGCAAAAATCATTTTGAAGAAAGGTATGTGCAAATTTTGAAGGATGGTTAGATATCCTTGAGGAGCAGCAAAGATTTATTTGATCAGTAAGGATCTAGTGAAGTAGGATAGAGATCTATATTCAGTAATTCAGTTGCAGGTCATTTCATTGTTACTCTCTTACAATTGTAGCAGTGATATCAAAATCTCTTAACCGAGTTGGTTTGACAACCATTTTGTAAATCTTCTAACAAGGTGAAAGTTCTATTGAATTGTTTCAAGACCTCTTACAAGGCCACTCCTAGTAGGGTGATTAAATCCTCTAACAAGGTCACACCTAACAGTGTGTTTTGTAACCTTTTACCGGGTTGGCTTCTAACTGGGCATCACTTCAGAAGAGTGAAAAATAGTAACTAGTTACATTGGTGGTTTTTCCCATATTGGGTTTCCATGGTAAATCTAGTGTCTCTTATGTTCAT
Source organism: Chamaecyparis obtusa (assembly GCA_027943335.1). NCBI lineage: Eukaryota > Viridiplantae > Streptophyta > Pinopsida > Cupressales > Cupressaceae > Chamaecyparis > Chamaecyparis obtusa. Next base: position 1,728,030 of record BSBK01002768.1, on the reverse strand, counting down.
GTTATTTTCTTTATTCATGTAAGTTAATCAGTGATGAATGCTTAATAATAGTTTAATTATTACACACTTCAAGGATCAAGTTTTAGCATTTCTCTGTATATTTATCGAGTGGCACAGTAAATAATTTGTTAAGATATTTAAGGGATTAGTGGTAATATTTTTGTGGTTAACTGATTCACCCCCCTTCTCAGTTACTGCATCTATATTTCCAACAATTGGTATCAGAGCTTTTGGTGCTTGTAGGAAGGGTTTCAAGGACCTAAGCTAAAGATCAGGATGTCTTACAAAAGAGAAATTCCAAGGCTTAACAAAAATAACTTTTCAGCATGGCAAGGTCTCATGAGACTTCATCTGGCTTCCATTGGTGATTCAGGATGCAAATATATTGATCAAGAATATACAATTCTTACTGGCACATTAACTGTTGAAGACATTGCAGAGAAGAAGAACCATAACACTATGATGATAGACATTGCATTAGCTCTTAGCTATGAAGAATTTGATGAAATCAAAGACTGCACAACTGCTCATGAAATGTGGAACAAGTTGAAGAAAATCTATGGCGGTGATGACAATGTGAAGAGAGCCAAAGCAGAAAGCGTAAGAGGATAGTTTGATCAGATGAAAATGAGAGAAGAAGAAAACATTGCAAAATATGTTGAAAGGATCAAGACAAGTGTTAGTGCAAGCAGAGCTTCTAGAGGAAAAATTGATGATGAAACTATTATAAGTAAGGTTCTTAGAACATTACTTCCTATTTATGAAATAAGAGTTTCTGCTATTCGAGAAAGAAGATGTGAAGAAAATCACAATATAACTTTGGATGCCTTAGTTGGAAGATTGACAGCCTTTGAACTGGATAACTATGACAACTATGTTCCAACTTCTAAAAATATTGAATCAGCTTTTGAGGCCAAACTTTCACTCAAGAAAGGGAAGAAAATCCAATCAGAAAGTGAAGAAGAATCAGAGGAAAGTTCTGATAGTGATCTTGAAGTTATTGAAGCATTACTTGCAAAGAAGTATTCAAGAGGCAGAGGAAAATATAAAGGTAAAACTCCCTTAATCTATTTTTCATGTGAAGAAATTGGTCATATTGTAGCTAGGTGTCCAAACAAGCAAAGAAAAGATGAGAAGAAAAGTTACAAGTACAATGGCAAGAAGAATTTCAAATCATTCAAGGATAAAGGTAAGAAAACATGTTTTTAAGCTAAAGATTCAGATGATAGTGAAGAAGAAATTATTTTCATTGCCGTAAAAGATGAATCTGATAATGAAGATGAGATGGCACTTATCTCTCATATAAGCAAGAATGATACATGGATTATAGACAGTGGATGTTCACATCATATGACTGGTGACAGGACCAAGTTTGAACACTTTAAAAACTTTGATGGTGGTAATGTAAGGTTTGGAAACAATGAACCTTGTTGTATAAAAGGAAAGGGATGAATTTCATTAACCAAAGAACTTATATGTGATAATGCATATTGGTGAAGGACTAAAGCATAATCTTCTAAGTGTAGCATAGCTAATTAACATTGGATTCAAGGTTGAATTCATGAATGGAAAAGCAAGACTGTTGGATGACAAAGGAAAACTGATAGGATCAGGCAAACAAACCAAAGGTAACCTATTTTATCTTGATCTTGGTGATTACTCATGTTTTATTGCTCAAATTAAAGAAAGTTGGTTATGGCACAAAAGGTTATGTCATGTAAATTTTGACAACATGATGAAAATAAGCAAATTCAAGAAAGTAAGAGGTATTCCTACTTTGAAGAAACCTGATGTTGGTCTATGCAAGAATTGTCAAATTGGTAAAATGGGAAAGTCTAGTTTTAAAAGTAAAAACTATTAGTCTGAAGATATTTTGGAAATTGTGCATACTGATTTATGTGGACCTATTGGAATTGAGAGCTATACCTGAGAAAAATTATTTATTCTCTTTGTTGATGATTACTCTAGAATGATTACTGTTATGTATTTAAGAGAAAAGTCAGAAGCATTTGAGAAGTTCAAATGGTATTTAGCAAGAGTAGAAAAGGAAATAGGAAAAAGAATAAAATGCTTGAGATCAGACAGAGGTGGTGAATTCATCTCCCATGAATTCAATAATTTCTACATTGAAAGAGGAATCAAAAGACAGGTATCAGCCCCGAGAACTCTTGAGCAGAATGGAATAGCTGAAAGAAGGAATAGATCTATCATGGACTATGCAAGGACTCTAATGATTGAAAAGAACATTGCTATGAAATACTGGAAGGAAGCTATCAGCACTACAGTTCATACGTTGAACCGAGTACAACTGAGAAAAGACACATTCAAGATTCCGTATGAGCTATGGTATGGCTACAAACCAAATGTAAGTTACCTAAAAGTATTTGGTAGTAAATGTTACATCTTAAAAGAATCTAGAAAAGGAAAACTTGATGTAAAAAGTGATGAAGGAATATTTTTGGGATATTCTTGCAAAAGTAAGGCATATAGATGTCTAAATTTGTCTACTCACAAAATCATAGAAAGTGCACATGTGAGAATTGATGAGTTTGCAGAAAAGACTGAAGAAGAAAGCAAAAAGGAACCAGAGGATTACAAAAAATTTGTTTACATTGAACCTGATACATTTCCAGACACATCTGTCAATAAGGAAACTACATCTACCGAGCCCAGTACTGTAATCGAGTCACAAGAAGAAGTTCAGACTGAGTCACAAGGTACCGAGTCTCAGTCTAAAGCTACTGAACAAGTATCTATCGAGCCCAAGCAACCTGAATCTGAAGATGAAGAAGATGACAATGTAACTCATTCAAGAAGCAAGGAACCTGTATTGGCCAAGTACGTTAGAAAGCATCATAAACCAGATCAGATTATCGGAAACAAATCAGATGGTACTATGACAAGAAGTAAACTAAAAGGTACATGTTTATTTGCTGATTTTGAACCTAAAAATGTCAAAGATGCATTGGAAAATGAAAGTTGGATTGAGGCTATGAATGAAGAAATAGAGAAAATAGAGAAAAATAAGACATGGACTCTTGTACCTAGGCCTAAAGATAAAAATGTAATTGGGACAAAATGGGTATTCAGAAATAAGTTTAATGAAGATGGTCAAGTATCAAGAAACAAAGCAAGATTGGTATGTAAAGGATATTCTCAAGAAGAAGGAATAGATTATCGAGAGACTTTTGCTCTTGTTGTAAGATTAGAAGGTGTGAGGACTTTACTTGCATATGCAACACATAAAGGATTTAAGGTATATCAGATGGATATAAAATCTACATTTCTCAATGGTATTCTTGAGGAAGAAGTCTACATTGAGCAACCTAAAGGTTTTATTGATCCAGACAAAAGGGATATGGTCTGCAAATTACACAAAGCATTGTATGGTCTGAAACAAGCTCCTAGAGCATGGTATGAAAAATTACATAACTATCTTACTTAGATTGATTTCAAAAGAGCTAATGACAACAGTAATTTATACATCAAAGAAGGATCAGATAACAAAATTATTTTGGCATAAATATTTGTGGATGATACTGTGTTTACAGGAAATGATGATCAGTGCAAAGAATTTTTAGAGCATATGAACAAAGAATTTGAAATGTCTATGTTTGGTCAGATAAAATTTTTTGTTGGACTTCAAATTCAGCAGAACAAAAAGGGTATCTACATTACTCAGTCTAAATATATCAGGGAAATACTTAAGAAATTTGGTATGGAAGATTCAAAACTAGTTGGTACACCCATGTGTACTAGACTGAAGCTTACCAAAGATGATGATTCAAAAGAAGTAGATCAGACCTTATACAGATCAATGATTGGAAAATTACAGTATGTAGTACACACAAGGCCTGATATTGCCTTAGCAGTTGGTATAGTGGAAAGATTCTCGGCTAAACCCAGAGAAAATCACATGATGGCAATCAAAAAAATCTTGAGGTATTTAAGGGGAACTAAAGATTATGGCTTGTGGTATAAATTTGGAGGCAATATGGATTTAAAAGTGTTTACTGATGCTGATTGGGCAGGAAACATTGATGACAGAAAGAGTACAAGTGGTGGAGCATTCTTTCTTGGCAAGAGGTTAGTATCTTGGACTAGTAAAAAGAAAAACTGCACATCCCAATCCATAGTAGAAGCAGAATATGTTGCTACAGCAGTAAACTGCTCTAATATTGTATGGTTTAAACAACTTTTGGAAGGCGTGAAGGTTTAGATCAAAGAACCAGTTATTATGTTTTGTGATAATACAAGTGCAATAAATATTTCAAAGAATTCAGTAATGCATTCCAAAACCAAGCACATTGCAATTATATATCACTTTGTTAGAGAATTGGTGCAGGACAAGGAAATCAGATTGGAATATATTCATACAAAAGAACAAATTGCAGATATCTTCACCAAGCCACTACCTAAGGATGCATTCTTGTATCTAAGAGGCAAGTTAGGGGTCACTCCCCTATCCGAGGTTCACTAAATAAATTTTTAGTGATGCATCAACCAGAACATGTTGAAGATCAATCAGTTGACACAGCATAGTCAGGGAATCATTGCATATGAATCAGTACATAAGGTACATTGATATTTACTAAAAATGTGTAAGTTGTCTTTGGCATGTGTTGTCAAAGAGGGAGAGTTTGCTGTCATTTCAAGAAATTTCTAAGAAGAATAATTTGAGAAGTTAAGAGGTAGAGTTCTCAGTCAGAAAGAAGTTTGAAGATGATAAGAATTAGAATGAAGCTAAGGATATGTTTCTTACTCTAGGTTTCTCTGTGAAATTTCATTGTGCTATGACATGTTGTGTTGCCATCAATGCCAAAGAGGGAGATTGTTGGATATAATTATCTGAAGGACATTGTTGGATTAGCTATGTGTTGTCTTTGATGTCACACAAATGTCATATCAATTATCATTCTTAGTGTCTACCGAGTTCAGTCAGTCAGCTAAGTGGTTCTCAGTGTTTACTGAGCTCAGTCGGTCAGCTAGGCAGTTTTTAGTGTCTACCAAGATCTCTTGGGTGTCTAAAGGAAACATGATAGGGAAACAGTGTTAACCGAGCCTCCTCGGTTATCGAAGGAAAATTAGTGGTTACTGAGCTCTCTCGATCTCTGAAGGATGTTTCAGAATTCACTGTGGTTACCGAGTTCACTCGGTCACTGAAGGAAATCTTTTTAGGATTAATGTTTACCGAGCATGGTCGGCCTTTCAAAGGATTTTGTTATTACAGTTTGTTTATCTAAGCTGACTGTTATAATAATTATTTGTGCCAACTTGACAATCTAAATGTTAATTAGAATGGCATATATATAGAAGGTCAAGTGGTGAATAAAAGATATACAGCATGCAAGAATCATTTTGAAGAAAGGTATGTGTGAATTTTGAAGGATGGTTAGATATCCTTGAGGAGCAGCAAAGATTTATTTGATCAATAAGGATCTAGTGAAGCAGAACAAAGATCTATATTCAGCAATTCAGTTGTAGGTCATTTCATTGTTACTCTCTTACAATTGTAGCAGTGATATCAAAATCTCTTAATCGAGTTGGTTTGACAACCATTTTGTAAATCCTCTAACAAGGTGACAATTCTATTGAATTGTTTCAAGACCTCTTACAAGGCCACTCCTAGCACGGTGATTAAATCCTCTAACAAGGTCACACCTAACAGTGTGTTTTGTAACCTTTTATTGGGTTGGCTTCTAATTGGGCATCACTTCAGAAGAGTGAAAAATAGTAACTAGTTACATTGGTGGTTTTTCCCATATTGGGTTTCCACGGTAAATCTGGTGTCTCGTGTGTTCATGTTATTTTCTTTATTCATGTAAGTTAATCAGTGATGAATGCTTAAGAATAGTTTAATTATTACACAATTCAAGGATCAAGTTTTAGCATTTCTCTGTATATTTACCGAGTGGCACAGTAAATAATTTGTTAAGATATTTAAGGGATCAGTGGTAATATTTTTGTGGTTAACTGATTCACCCCCCCTCTTAGTTACTGCATCTATATTTCCAACAGACCACACCACCATGATGGATAGATCTAGGGTTTGAATGATGAATCTTGAATACTTGAACCAAATCCCTTAAAAGGCTTGAATGCTTGAATCCTTGAACTTCAACGGAGAACTTAAATGCTTGAATAGATGATTGCTTGAATACTTTATCACTTGATTTTCTTGAGAGAAAACTTTATGGATTGTGGATGACTTGATTGCTTGATGATAGATGAAGAAAATGAGAGGAGAAGGCTTCCTTTTATAGTGATCTAGGGCACAAATTCCTAGAGAGGCTGACATATGAGAAATAAATTCCCATTGGGCCCATACCCCTAGAAATGGACCTAGATTAAGTGTAATTTAAGAGTTTACCATTTCAAAATCCAAAACAGCCGACCCAGAATTGGGAAATAAAACTTTTTGAAACCTAAGATCTGAAAACCCTCAGAATCTAAAATTTGGACCCTGGGTCAGGGTCAAGGTCGACCTGGACCCTGAGATCAAGAACCTCAAATTCACAATGCCATGTGCCAGAAACAGGCTAAAAATAAGGGGAAAATAGGGTAGAACAAGGGAAAAAGCTAGTAGCAAGCTAGGGACCTATCCGAGGTGTTTGACATGACCCCAAACCACCTACTTGGAGGGATAAACCAGTCCTAAATTTAAGTGCTTCCATTTTTTGACACTAAAATACCGAGCTAGAAAATAGTTTACATAGTTCGAGGTGAAGATTAAATGCAAATGTAATCATTAAATAATTGATGATCCCTATGTAATATTATTTTATGTTATTCATTTGGATCGTAGATCAAAGGTTTTCTAGATGATACCCTTACCCTAATTAGGTCAAATCTTTTGATATAAGAATTATCAAGATGTCATTTTTACAAGAGAGAGAGAGAGAGAACATATGAAGTAGCCAACTATAGGATACATCTGAAGATCAGATAGGGTTGTGAAGCTAAGTATTGAAAAACTATTTAGAATTGAATTAGTATTATACCAAAGGCTACCGAACAATATTCAGAGAAGAAATCTATTACAACATGGCACTATCAGTTAAGTACTAATCAAATCTGAAATATAGCAAAGTAAGTTGCTACATACAGATCAAATTTATTGTTACTTTATAACAATTATGGCAAAAAAAATCTCCTAACATAGTAGACCTAACAAGTCTTTTGTAAATCTCTTAACCAAGTGCACACTTAACATTGTTTCTTAAATCCTCTAACAAGGTAGATCCTAATAGGTCTTTATAGTTACTCCTAACAGGGTAAGATCATCAGAAGTGATCAACATTGTAGCCTTAACTAACAAAATTTATTATTGTAGTAGTGAAGCTTTATGGGTGTCATCCCCACCATAGTTTTTACCTTCTAACAAGGGTTTTTGCAATACCAAAATACTTGTGTATTGTGTATGAAGTTTCATGAATGTTTACATGTTAGATTAGAAAACATTTCTTATTTTTAGTTATGTTATAAATGGATGGAAATGTAAACATGGCAGTTGGTTAATGAAATACATTATTTTAAGGAATCAGATCAAAAACTTTTTAGGGTTACTGATTCACCCCTCCCCTCTCAGTAATTCACCTTTCCATAATCCCAACAATTGGTACCAGATCTAGTTCTATTGTTGAAGAAGTTTCATCACTTAAGAGAAAAGATCCATAGAGATGGAAAGGTATAAGCTTGATAAGACAATTAAAAATAAAAAATTGAAGATGCAAATTCTCATGGAACATCTTAAGGGCATCAAGGAATAACTGAGAGAGTCACTGATCAAAAGAAAGTAATTAGCATTTTGGCATAATGAGACTCAGTATTAGGAAGAAGAGATAGATGAATTATCTGAAGGATCTAGAAGTAAATTTGATGCTTTTGAAGGAACTATCTCAGATCTGTCTAAAAAGAATCAACACCTCACCGAACAACTAAAAGCACTATAAATTGGACAAGAGATTCAAATGGTAAGAATGATTGAAGTCATGAACAATGCAAGACAAGCTAAACAAGAAAGGAATATGGGTATTGAGGATAGAAGACAACTGACTAAAAATTTGGAAGAGAAAGAATCTAAAATACTAAGGTTGACCGAGCATCACTTTGAAATTTCCAATCAGATGGTTTTCCTGAGTCAAGAATTCAATCGAGTAAACAATGAGCTTGCTAGGAAATTGGAAGATATTAGTGAATTAAGGGAAGAGAATGAAAGACTAAAAAATAAAGTTAAGATGCAACAAAAACACAATGAGATGATAAAAAAAAATGAGGAAAGTACCAAAATGATGGATGAATTCCTAAATAGTCAGAGAAGACTAGACAACACCACTAGAATAGGTTATACCGAGCATGGAGAGTCATAAAAATAATTAGAACAAAATAATGCCTATGAAAATCCAAGGCCAAAGAAGGTCTCATGCCATCACTATGGAAAACCAGGCCACACAACAAATGTCTACAGAAGAAAAGCTAGAGGTACTCCTAACTCTACTCCTAAATTTGATGGTTATTTCTACAATTGCAAAAAGTATGGACATCAAGCATATGAGTGTAGATAAAAGTTGAATAAGTCACCTAAGAGGCACTATATGGAAAAGCACTATCACACTTGTAACAATCATGGTCATATATCATAGGAATGCAGGGAAAATATGAAACAAGTTTGGAAACCGAAGAGACAAAATAACACGTATCAACCGAGAAGGCAAGGTAATTATTACACTTGGGATTACAAAAATTGGGTTAATTGTACAACATGTGGTAGATATGGTCATATTGCAGCTAATTGTATGAGATTACTCTGGAGAGGAAAATCTAGAAACGTGACAAATTCTAGAATGACATGTCTGCAATGTCACAAGGTTGGTCACTCAAGTAAAGATTGTAGAGATCGAGCACCAAAACTGAATGCTAATATGAATGAGAATACCATTTATGGGATCAAAAGATAGATGAATCAAATTTGGAGGAGATCAACTAAAGATAATGTAGGAAAAATCACAATAGTTGGTGACACCCCATCCTTTGGATTAGGTGATTTCAAAACCTCTACCTAAGAAAATCAAGTAAGTATTGGAACTAAATTTTTATCATTTATATCTTACAATAGTTCCTTATATCTATTGCATGAATACCAAATCAACATGAATTAAGATGCACTAGGTTGTTATATGTTTTGAACTTGAAATAAGTATAGTCGATAAAAGTATGTTCGAGTGAAAGTTTGTTAGTCAGTGAAAGTGTTAAGGTTAGCTGAGTTGCATAGTCAACCGAGCATTGGGAGTGTTCACCGAGTTGATGTATTAAAATGAGATAACCAAATGTTTTTTCGTTAATCAATTTGTGGTTGGTGAAGCATTTAATGCAATATATTTTTGGTGGGAAAGGTTTTTGGGTTAAATACAAGTCGAGCCAACTCATTTTTTGTTAGCATGAATGTTGAATATGTCTTATGGGGGAGTATTCTAGCATTTCTAGAGTAGTTGCATGTTCCATTCATGACTGTGTTTTTTCATTGATGTCAACATACTAATTAGACTGAAGATTAGTAGAGTAGTAACAAATTTTAATTTAGCGCACATAGAGTATTGCATATGAGGTTATATGGAGATGAGGACATGTCTCTTACGATGTCCAGATATCATGGTTAAGATCACGTACGTAAATTCAAGTATTTGCATCATTTATAGGTAATCTAGTGAAAACTGTATTTTGACAGAGTTCCTGAGAAGTGGTCTGTGATAATCAGATTATATCTCCTAACAAGGATAAAATATGGACAAGAAAAATTATACAAAGGTTGAAGACATTGCGAAGGCAACCTGGATGAGTCAGCATAGTCATAGATTGCATGCATGAAGGTTTATTAGGTTTGTGAGTTGACAGTTTTATGTAATTATGGAAATATTATGTAACATTTAATGTTAGATATTTTTTAATTGGTTAAGCCTAATTGGCTGACTCAATTATGAAATATTGAGCATGGTATAAAGGAATGATTGTTTTCCTTGATTGACAAAAAATGGAATGTAAGATGTGGATGTGAAACAATGCGAATTAGTAATCTAAGAGATTGATATGTGATGCAAAGTGAGAAGATCTAGTGTTGAGATCTGGAGAAGCATTTGGAATGGTTTTGACACAGTCAAAAGAGAGAAGAGAAGTTGTTGAGATTAGTTATACTTGGTATTATTCTATTTGGATAATATAGAGATTAGTTGGACAGTGTGTTTGATGATCTTGCCCCTGAAGCTATTTGGATAGTGGGTCCTTTTGTCTTCTTTAACTCCTAACAGGGCTAGAATCTCCTCACAGGTATTCAAAGTCTCCTAACTAGGACTAATATGTGCTGAATGTATTTTATAGACTCCTAACTAGGTCCATCCTCTCACAAGGAATTTTCATATTAGTACATCTTTTTATGCGTGCCATTCCCACTGGGTTCACTCTCTGATCAAGAGGTTCCCTAGTTAAAAAATCTGGTGTCATTGTGTATGGTTATCTTTTTATGCTTTTTGTTTATGTTGATCACATTTTAAAGATATAATAAGGTTAATAAAAGTTGTTTTTGATGGAAGAGCATCTTGGGTCTTTGAGAAATCTTGCATCAACCAAAAACATTTCTTGTTTTCTGTACCTGTAGGTTGTTTGAGTTGTAGTCGTTGCAACTATTGGTTTATTGTTATGAGAAGTTCATGAAATGATGTGGAACTATTTGTGAACCTTCTCTTATGAGTGAAAATCCTAATTCATCTTGAGTTGGGATTTATCTCTATTTTCCTCGAGTATCAATTTTCTAGCCAGTTTCACATGAAACGTGGAAGTTCTTTGCCTTGCATGGTTTTGTATGAGGAAATGGGACCTTGCAAAGTTGGGGATTTGTTCTTGGATCATGTGTGAACCTAAATGTTACTTCACATCATATTTTTTTCATTCTTTCAGTAGTTTTGGTTTTGTCTTCCTAAGTGGACCTATAATGTAATTAAATGCCTGACTGGATGACTTGTGGCTTAGCTAGCTATATAAGAAGCTTAGTTTGTTATAGGCATAGGGAAGGAAGGAGGATAGAAGAGAGGAGCATGAGATCATGATTATGAAGGTAGATTATTTGAGAAGAAGATAATATGCGAGTTGAGACTCCGGTTTCATAATTTATTTGTATAAGGCCAAAACTAGGAAGGCCTCACAACTGGGCATGTTGAAGGATTTATAATAATTGAACCAGTGTGGTTTCCAGTTGCCTTCCCTTATTTTATGTTGTTTTTTCACTATTTTATGTGAATTGTATATTGCTTCCATGTGTAACTCTGAGCAGGGCATGTTTGTTGGTTCAAGTTGAGTCAATTCTTCTTGAATCTTCCCTGCCCTTGTGTTAGGTGGTATTAAAGTTTGCCCTTTCTTGTAGATTGGATCATGGAGAACCTTATTGGATTGCTTGGAGGGTGGTAGATCTGAGATCTAACCTATAACTTATTGAAGGTTATGATCTTGCTGGAACTTGATTGTCAAGATGGTTCATGGTAGAGGAAATGATAATGCTATTTGATGAACTACAACTGATTGAATATCTTGATGAAGTGAAGAAATAGTGGTTAGAGATCCTGAGCTACTAAAGTGATTTTGTAAGATGATTAAATTAGGCAATATGTTGTCATTGATGTCAACTAGTTTTTACTATACTTATCATGATAGTCACAAACATCTAAATATCTGTAGAAGGAAGAAATGATGAAGAAGTGAGATATCTACATAAGGAGAAGATGGATATGACAGATAAGGATAAGGTATACATTGGGTAACTTAGTGATGAGTCTATGAATTTATATTGTTGACTTGAGCATAGTGATGAGTCTATAAATTTATATTGTTGACTTGAGCATGTTACATTATTCTATTATGAAGAAGAGATTTGAATTGAACAAGTTAATGTGGTCGGTAATTGAAGAACTTATGTATACACCGAGCTAGTCCTATGTATACTGAGTGATAGTAATAAATGAGTTAGTTATCACCAACACATTCAATATTTACCGAGTATGGATGAAACATTAAATGCTAAGTTTAGCCGATTGAAATTGATGAGCTGGAAATTGTTATGATTTTGAGGTTATAGATGAAGGTTGTTATAAGATCTACAGTTGAAAAAATTCAAGGATGATCTAAAGGATGAGATTGAAATGTCTTATGAACACATATGTCGAGGAAGGTTTAATAGGGAAAATGGATGAAGATGATTAAGAGGCAAAATCTGATGGCTGATATGAAAAAAGTTTACTTATCTATTTAAGACATAATTTTTATTGTTGGGATATGCTGAGGGAAGTTGATACTGCAGAAGATTTTAGGTGAAGATTTTTCATGCATTCTTGGTCATACTGGTTAGAGATAGAACCCAACTATAGACATAACCAAGCATCAGAGAACTATACACCGAGTGAAGTAAGTTGAAGAAATTGAGGAAAGTGAATTGATATATTGATGATGTAGGAGCATCCTAGGATTCTTGGCAATCTTGTATCAACCAAAAATATGTTTGTCTTTGAAGGTAGATTGTTAGTTTTGATCTTAGTTTGGTGGAGTTCATGCTTAGTTTGGAGACTGGTTGCTCAGTTTATGTGGTTACCAGGGCACTCGGTCTCTGAAGAATGCTCAGTGACTGAAGGCATCAGTTCACTGGCACTCGGTAATAACTACATTTCTCGATCATGCTTGCAATGGTCGGTTGACTGGTGCTCAGTTATTTCTTCTGTCCCTTGGTGTTCTTGCTATGGTCGGTTGACTGGTGCTCGGTTATTTCTTCTATCCCTCGGTGTTCTTGCTTATTGATGGGATTATTTGGATGAATCGGCCTAGCCGACTGGTGCATTTAATTTGGGTCACGCTCCTCAAGTTATGGATTGACTGTTGGACGTGTGGGAACCTAGATCTGGCATGTTGCATTCTTCTATGCAAATTTGATGACCGTTGGGGCCATCTTTTGAAGAGTTTATTTATTTTGTAAGGCTATGTGAGAGCTGACTAATGTTTTAGCATTTAATATTTGTTTGTAGAGATTTATTGTTTCATCAACTGACTTGTGGCTAGGAATCAGTATTTATAGGATGCTTGGGTAGATGTTTAGGCATCAGTTTTTTGGAAAGGAAGGTTAGTAGTCTGCGAGCTTAGGAGCAGGAAGATTGCTTGGAAGTTCAAGTACAAGTTCAGATCTTTCCTAGGTGCCTACTAGTGTACTACCTGTTGCAGAACTGGACTAGTTGGATGTTGATGTTGGGGAAAAGATTTAGATCCTACAAGATCTTGTAGACTGTTAATTTCATTTTAATTGGGCATAACTGGGAAGGCCTTACAGCCTGACACATTGCATGTAATCAATGTTTTCATGAATAAAGACTTTTGTTTCATTGTAGATATGTTTTTGTTATTATGTATTTCTACTGCATATTGTTTTGGATGCAAGGTCGGTTAGTCCTTAATTGGATCCACCCACCTTGACTACATTAGGTGGTATCAGAGTGAAGTTTGTTCCTATTTGAGAGAAGTTTGTTCCTATTTGAGAAAATTTTGTTCTTATTGGAGCTGAGTGAATCTTGTATATCTAGATCTTGATTTGAAGATGCCTCCGAGGAGAAATCATGAGATCTCTGAAGAAGAAGAAGCTACTGGAGAATTCAGTCTTGATGATTTTAGGGCTTTGCAGAAACAAGTGCAAGACCTACAAGAGGAATTAAGAAAAAAGAAGCCTACCTTGAAAGAGGATAGTGATGATGAATCTGAGGAAGATCATTTTGAAGAAGTTGTTGAAGAGGCTAGAGATTCTGAGGAGAATCAAATTCTGAAAGCTATGTCTAAGATTGGGAAGAGACTTAAGATTAAAGTTTCTACATTTTCTGGAAGCCTTAGGCCTAAAGAATTGATTGATTGGATCAATGAGATTGATGAATACTTTGAGTATGAAGAAATAGAAGATCCTGATAGGGTTAGATTTGTAAAGACTAAGTTGAAGGGTCATGCAAATATCTAGTGGAGAGAAGTTTAGTTGGAAAGAGGTAGAAGAGGAAAATAGAAGATTAGTAAGTGGAACCGAATGGTTGACAAGTTGAAGAAGCAATTCATTCTGGTGGATTATGAATTGGATATGTTTAAGAATATACAAGATTTGAAGTAGAGTAAAAAATTGGTACAAGAGTATACTGAGGAGTTTTATAGAATCCTGATTAAGACTGGTAATTCTGAAGCTAATAAAGAGAAGGTTGCTAGGTTTGTCTATGGTTTGAGACCTAGTATTCAGGAAGAGTTACTTACTATGTGGATGACAACAATTAGTGATGCTTATCAGATGGCATTGAAGATTGAAGAGAATCTAAATAGGAAGTATGAAGGAAAGTAGAATAGTAGGAACTGAGGTGGTAAGACTGGTGAGACTATTGCTGAGAGTAGTGTGACAGAGAATCCTAAGCTTGATGTGGGATCTGGCAGTGGTCAAGTTACTAAGAATGTTGGATAGAGAGGAAAGTGGAAGAATGAGTTCATCGACACTTGCTATAACTATGGTGAAGATGGTCATAGAAGTTGGCACTATTCTAAGAAAAAAGTTGCCTTGGCTACCAAAGAAGACATTGAGAATGTTCTTGAGAAAGGTGAATGTCTTGTCACTAGGAGATTGGCTGCATGTGTTCCTAAATTGGTGCAAAGAAGGAATTTGTTTAGAACTAGATGTAAGTGCAAGGATAAGGTATGTAATGTTCTAGTTGATGGCGGTAGTTTTGAAAATTTTGTTTCAGATGAAATGGTTAGTACATTGAATTCAGAAAGGAGGAAGCATCCTAATCCTTACCAGATTAGTTGGATACAAGATGTTTCTAAGGTTAGAGTTGAAGAAAAATGCTTGGTTAAATTTCAAATTGGATCTTATCATGATGAGATATTATGTGATGTGTTGCCTATGGATGTCTGTCATCTGTTGCTCGGTAGACCCTGGCAGTTTGACAGAAATGTTTTGTTTGATGGTCGTGCTAACACTTATGTGGTTAGGCATGAAGGAGTTCGACATAAGCTAATACCTTTACAAGAGATAGGGGTTAAAGAATGTGGAGTTATCAGGTGTTGTCCTTATGACAAGCCTCAGGAGTAGAAGGTTGATGAACCTATTCTTGTTAAGTTTAGTTTGAAGGAGAAGTTGAATGATATCTCTAAAGAGTTTGTTGAGATTAAGAAACATATGGTTTTGCTGGCAGAGATGGTTTAGCAGATCATGACATTTATGACATAGAGAGATGTAGATGATACTGAGTTGATTGAGAAGTCTGGGGAGGATGAACCTTACCAAAGCACTGAGGTGGTCGGAGTCAGTTGCTATCTATTACCGACCGCAGGGATAAGAAAAATGGAAGACAGAAGGATTGTCTGCATGAGACGGTGAATGAAGTGGGACAAGAAGAAATGTGAGTGAAGAATAGATTTAGCATACCTGTTCCGATTCCCATGAGGTGTTCCTGATTTCCTTATCAAAAAATCTTTTTGACCTGGGGTGTCTGATGCAGGAGCATCCTAGGATTCTTGGCAATCCTGTATCAACCAAAAATATGTTTTTCTTTGAAGGTAGATTATTAGTTTTGATCTTAGTTTTGTGGATTTTATGCTTAGTTTGGAGATTGGTTGCTCAGTTTATGTGGTTACCAGGGTGCTTGGTCTCTAAAGAATGCTCGGTGACTGAAGGTGTTAGTTCATTGGCACTTGGTAATAACTGCATTGCTTGGTCATGCTTGCAATGGTCAGTTGACTAGTGCCAGTTATTTCTTATGTCGCTTAGTTTTCTTGCTTATCAATGAGATTATTTGGATGAATTGGCCTGGCTGACTGGTGCATTTAATTTGGGTCAAACTCCTCGAGTTATGGATTGACCATTGGACGTGTGGGAACCTAGATCTAGTGTGTTGCATTCTTCTATGTAGATCTGATGACTATTGGGGCCATCTTTTGAAGAGTTTATTTATTTTATAAGGCTATGTGAGAGCTGAATGATGTTTTAGCATTTAATATTTGTTTGTAGAGATTTATTGTTTCATCAGCCAACTTTTGGGTGGGAATCAATATTTATAGGATGCTTGGGTAGATGTTTAGGCATCAATTTTTTGGAAAGGAAGGTTAGTAGTCCATGAGCTTAGGAGCAGGAAGATTTCTTGGAAGTTTGAGTACAAGTTCAAATCTTTCCTGGGTGCCTACCAGTGTACTGCCTGTTGTAGACCTAGACTAGCTGGATGCTGATGTTGGGGAAAAGATTTAGATCCTGCAAGATCTTGTAGACTGTTACTTGTTAGAAATAGGGAATATTGAGAGGGGGGGTGAATCAGTATTCTACAAACTTTTACTTTTTCCTAATTATGGATATAATAGATTATCTTTATACATGCATAACATAAGAAGCTAAACAACATGCGTAGCAATAAAGCCAAAGAACTCATAACACATTATTTGTTCTCGAGGAAACCTTGGCCAAGGGAAAATCCCAGTGGGGATGGTACCCACAAAGATCCACTAATAAAAAGTATCTTGTTAAGGATGTTGACCCTGTTAGGAGTCTATTACAAGCATATATTGTATCAGTCCTGATTAAGGGACTATAGGCCTTGTTAGAAGCCTCAACCCTGTTAGGAGTTGCCAGTACAAAATGCGATTACCAGATGAGCCCACTGCCCAAACATGTAATGTACAATATACACTGATTAAAAAATAAGGTTAAGGTACATAACCTTATACTACTTGCATCAATATATCTTCACTACTCTTTCACTATCACTATTACATATGCATCATATATTTCACATCATGTCACTACTTCATTACATTTCATTACTTCACATCATTTCTCTCTTTACAATTACAATTACATTTATAAAAATAACTTTATCCAAGATTTAACATCTAGGATGTCATCCCTTTATATTTTTAAGTCATTATTTTGATAAAAAAATAATCTCTTAACTCTTTACTAATTCTATCTTCATATTTTGTCCTATCGGCTTGACACTGTCTTCGGTAAAACTATCATAACTTCTTCCGTACATGTCGTATTGACTTGCACTATGAGATGGGTGATCAATAGACATCATAGAGTCTATGTTCAAGTGCACAAGCACTGGAATTACTCTAATCAACATCGCAAACAAAAATTGTGTCGAGGTTCATTGGTAAAAATACTGTCTCATACTTAGACAATTTGCATTGCGCTCTATCATACTAGCTCTCTGACCTATGCAATCTTCATTTGGATCATATGTTGCCATAATGAAAACATCTATGTAATCAATTCAACCAAATTTCCAACAATCTCCCCCTTTGTCATTGGTGGATACATATGAGAAAATTGGCTAAGTGTACAGCTTCAAAATCTCAAAATTTTGGCCATAGTATAAAATATATATACTATCCTTATAACTCCTCAAAAATATTATCTCTAATACAATACTCCCCCTAAGAGTATCAATCCTTATCATATACTCTCAATTTTTTGCTATATATCTCTCCCCCTTTGACAACAATGACAAAATAAAGGTAAGGAGGGTTACAAAACTGTATTCTCAAAAAGATTATACCTTAGTTCAATTATTGCAAAGCTGGTAGGCTTGCAACACAATTTGAAAAATCAATCTTCATAGCATCTAACTCTTTCTCCCATGATTTCTTAATGGAATATGCCACATTCAGTAGTGAACTCAGTCTATAAGATGCTATTTCACATGCTTGGAGGTTTTTAGAGTTAAACTTTTGAAAGGATGTCTTAGCTGAAAGACATTCTTCCAACTGCTCTTCAATAATGCTTAACTTCATAGAAGTGTGCTCTCTTAAAAGAGTGAATCTTTTCATTTTTCTATCTCTTTCATCTTGCAAAACTCTGATTTCATGATACAATTTATGAATTTTCTTCTCAACATCAGATACCTTTACATTGGGGCTAGAAAGAAGGTCAGTTTCATTCTGAATCTCTGCTTCCTTCATCTTTATCTTCTGATCTTCTTCTACTGTCAGGGTCTCTGATTTTGTACAATGGATGTACAAAGATTTTCCTATTTCCAAATTCTTCCTCAAGTCCTTTATAGAGATATCAAGATTTTTGATATCATTCCTGATATTCTGGCTAATGTTCAAAAGCATTTTAGCCTGATAGGCTGCTTGTGCTTTCACTTTTGCAATATCAGATAGATTTGTGAATTCATTGTCAAAAGTGCTCATTACCTTCTTTTCTTTCTCCAAGGGATCATCTTCTGCAATTTGTGTAGTTATAGTGCTTTGTAACTTCTCAGTAAGTTCCTTCAGGCATCCTTCAAGACTTTTCACTTTCTTGTTCTTGCCAATGATCATGTTCAAGGATGTGATCAATTCCAACTGATCATCATCATCTACTTCCTTTCCGAAATGCTCAATCATAGATCCAATATGATTCTTCTTTCCAGTCTCAGGAGTAAGATTGATATCTTCTTTTGTGGGAATGGATACTTTTTTTACTGTCATAGAGGGTTCTACAACTGTGGTCTCTATTTTCTCTTCTCCTTTTGTAGTTTCATGTTCTTCAAAGGCCGAATTGTCAATAATGTTCTCCAAATTCTTGAATACATTCTCATCAATATCCAAGGTTATCTTTGTTCCTTCAACATTCATGACTTCATCTTCAATGTTAATGGTTGGTGGAGAGGGAATGTCCTTTTGTTCTATTACACCTGCTTGCTCTGCTACAACTAATGGTTCTCCAACATTTTTTGACATAACCTTAATAATTGCTTGCTCTATTTATGAGTTAACTTCTTCATATCTACCTCCCATAATCAGAATGGTTCTCTTATTGGTTCCTAGATGGGTGCTTAAGGCTTTCATAATTTGACCAAAATGTGCTTCATCTTTTATAACACAAAGCTTCCTTACAAGCTTTTCTCTAATAGCTGTGTCTTCCTCTGATGCTCTCTTCTTCCTATTCACAAGTTTATTATACAAATCATCAGGTATCTTGTTGGCAATTTGGCTAAGGTATGTACATGAATGTTGTCATTATGGAAACATATGTTCCCTATGAAGAGCGCATAAGCTGGAAAGTAAGTATGGAAGGTCGTAGACTAAAATTGTCTAAGTATGAAACAATGATTTTGGCAGAGCACTCGATATAGTTTGTTTTGGCGACGTTCACTGGAGCATGATTAGAGTTTGCAGAATTGAACATAGACTCTATGGTGTCTAAGGATACCCCATCTTAGTGCACAAAAGAGTACAGATAGTACTAACAAAGTTATGACTATTTTACCGATGACAGAGTACAGCCGAAAGTGCAGTTTTGAAGACAAAACTAGTAAATGAATTAAGGGATTATTTTGCTTGTCAAAATAATGACTTAATATTATAAAGAGATGAAATCCTAGATGTTCACTCTTGGATAAAGATATGCAAGCTGACAAGAGAAAGATATTATTTTTGTATCTTGTATAAATGAAGATGTACCGAGCATACTTGAAATGTAACATGTAATATATGTAAATTGTGATAGCAGTGAAAGTTGCTGATGCAAAGTTGTAAGTAGTACCATATTGTAATCAGTAAACATTTGTATTACTTGTTTGGGTAGTGAGCTCATCTGGTAATTAGGTTTTGTATCTACAACTCCTAATAGGTTTGAGGCTTCTAATAAGGCCTATAGTCCCTTAACCAGGACTGATACACTATATGATTGTAACAAGCTCCTAACAGGGTCAACATCCTTAACCAGATATCTTTTGATTAGTGGATCTTTATGGGTGCCATCCCCACCGGGGTTTTCCCTTGGCCAGGGTTTCCTCAAGAACATATCATGTGTTATGAGTTCTTTACATTTACTATTATGTATGCTATTTAGTTTCTTATGCTTTGCATGCACTAAAGTAATCTGTTATATCCATAAGTGGGAAAAAGTAAAAGTTTGTGAAATACTGATTCACCCCCCCCTCTTAGTATTTCCTATTTCTAACAATTGGTATCAGAGCATAGTTACTCAGAGAAGAAACATTCAAGGAAAGCCTAGTAGCTTGAGTAAGATCTCTATGGATATGGATCAATTGCAGAAGAATCTTGAAGAAGCTCTTGAGAAAATTGATATGCTTACTAATGAAAGAAACACCTTGAAAAGGAAGTATGATGATGCAAAGAATCTTATTGAAAAATTGAAAGGTAAGATAGAAGATCTGAAATCTGAGAAGGAATCTAAAATTCTTGTTGAAGATTGTGAAGATTTAGAAAAAGAAAATGTAATCCTTAAACATGAATTGAAGATAGCAAATCTGAAGCTTAGCTTGAAAGATGGAAATGACAATTTGAGATCTAAAAATGAAAGTTTAAAGAATGAAAATGAAGATTTGAAATCTAAACTTGGCAAGATAACATTTGAGTTTGATAAAGTCAAACTGCAGTATGATGAACTTGAGAAATACAACAAAATTGTGAAAGGTAAATTGACTCAATCTAAACAACAACTTGAAAGGCTATATTCAAACAGTGAAAAGATTGATAAGCAAGTATCTTATGGAAAACCATTCTATGACAAAACTGGTCTTGGATTTAACATATTGAAGATAGTTAGTGAAAGCAAGAAACCAGATCTGAATGAATGTGAAAGCAGTGAAGAAAAGAAGTTAAATGAGAATAAATCAGAAGAATCACCAAAGCAAGAAGAATCACCAAAGCAAGAAGGATCACCGAAGCAAGAAGATGCACCAAAGCAAGAAGAACCACCAAAGCAAGAAGAATCATCCAAAGGTATGCAAAGAGAATTCAAAGGTAGATGTTTTGTTTGTAATACTATTGGTCACATGAAGAGAGATTGTACAGGTAAACAATTCAAACCACTAAATGGTTATTGCTATAATTGTCATGGTTTTGGACATAGAGCTATTGAATGTAGAAGATCTAAAGTTATTGAAAATAATTACAATAGAAGAATGCCTAGAAATACTAATAATGCAGATCAGAGATCAACTGAAGACCTGAAGAGAGGAAATGGAATAGTATGTTTCAGATGCAACAAAATTGGATATATTGCTAGAAATTGCAGGACACAAATCAATCAACAAATACCTAGATATGGAAAAAATGGAATCACTTGTCAGATATGTAACAAGATTGGACACAACAAGATTTTGCAAAATGAACAATGGAGGTTATCATCATAACCCTAACCCTAGAAACTATGCAAGAAGGAATGAAAATGCAGGAAACAAAGAGAAAGGTTGCTGTAGCAATGAAGATGAAGTAAAATTTGTTAAAGGCACAGATCAAGGAGGTATATTCAGCATTGAAGGTAATTAGGAGGGTAATGTATCTGATGGTAAGAATGATTCTTTACCTAACCCTTCTTTAAGCACTTAAATTATGAAAATTTCTGTAGTTTAGGAAATTAGAATTAGTGTAGAGTTATATTTTGAATGAGTTAAGTTTTGTGTAGTTAGATGAAGGTTTTTTATGTTATACTAATGCTATGGTTAAGTGTGCACAAAGAAATATTGTGTTTTGCGAGGTCGCAAAAAGATTTATGGTTGCAGGTTTACAGAATCAGCTTTTTGGCATTTTGGTGGCAAAATTATTGAATGCGATGTCAAATCAAGTAAATGCTAAGTGTTAAAAGATTGAAATCAAAGTTATTATGACTATCAAGTGATTAGAAGTGAAGAAAGAAGTTTGGAAGTGATTTGCAGAAGTTTGAAGTGCCAATCTAGTGAAAACCCTAATTTTGTGAATTTGAGGTATTTATCCGACTACGATCTTGAATCAGCTTAAGAAATTAGATATATTCATGGATGTGTCATTGATTCACAACATTAAGGATAAGAACAGACCTAAAAATAAGAAAGATCCAGTTGAACCCTCAGAAAGAGATGCTAGTTTAGCCTTATCAGCCGTACCAGACGAAGTTCTTCATTTAGAGAATGTTAAAGGATATCTTGGATGCAAGTACAAAACCCTAAGGGAGTATGATTTTAATGGTGAATATAAGAAGTTGTACAACTTAGATATGTCAATGAAACAAGGTTATGAACATCTAGAAAATAATGAAATCATTGAGTACTCTATGAAATATGAATTTGATGATGAGGAGTGTACAAAGATCATTTTGAGTAGGATTCATAATTGAAAATTTTGGTTAGAAGATAGAGTTATAGACATAACTACAGACCTAATTCATGATGTGACTGGATTATCAAAAACTGGTGCAATTCCACTAAATGAGAAAAAAATGAGAGAGAATGTGATTAGATAGTTCTATGAAATAAGAGATGATGACCATCTTAAACAGATCCTCAAGCCACTTGTGACCCTATTGAGAACCAAAAGAAGAATTATACAAATAATGGGAGGACAGTATGAGAAAGTAAAGACTGAAACTGAACAGGCAGTTGTGCAAGTGCTAGCTAACTTGGTAGTAGGAAAAGATAGTAAAGATCAATCAGTTGTAGAACCAGTAGAGAAATAGAGTTTAGAACAAGTAGAGGTAGTAGCAGAGGTAGTTGAAGCTGAAGATATTCCCTCTTCTTCCATAAACATTAGCACAGAATCTATGGACATTGAAGGAACTAAAGTTACTTTAGATTCATTTGATGTGGTACTCAACAGTTTGGATAAAATTGTTGACAATTTGGATTTGGGAGAGCAAGAAAAGACTATTGAAATAGAGACTACACATACTGAAGTGCAAATGGAAACATAGGCCCCTACACCTACTAGAACACAAGAAGACATCAGTCTTATTCCTAAGACTGGAAAGGAGAAAGGAATAGAAACATTAATTGAAGATTTGAGCAAGGAAGTTGATGATGATGATCAGATAGAGTTGATCACCTATTTAAACAAAATTATTGGAAAGAATAAGAACGTTAAGAATTTGGAAGGTAGTCTGAAAGACTTGATTGAGAAGTTGCAAAGTTTCATATCTACAAAAGTCTTTGATTTAGATCCACTTGAAAGAGCAAAGATGGTAATTAAATCTTTTGATGTTGAATTCACTAATTTAACTGATATTGCTAAGGTTAAGGCTCAAGTAGCTTATGAAGCTGAGATGTTGTAGAATATAAGTCTGAATATCAAGAATGACATTAAAAGCCTTGATAGACACATTAAGGACTTAAGGAAACATCTTGAGACTGGAAAGTGTTTGTACATTCAGTGTACAAAGTCTGAAAATATTTTAATTGAAGAAGAAAAGAAGATAAAAGAGAAGCAAGATGAGATTACAGTAGAAACAAACTCTTTGGCTAGCCTAAACATGAAGATCGGAACAGTTGAGAATAAGATCAAAAAATTATGTGATGAAATAAGGATTTTAAATGATGAGAAAAACAAGAAATCTATTAGAATAAACATCTTGAGAGAGCATGTCTCAATCAAGTTGACCATAATCAAAAAGCAGCTAGATGAATGTCTTACTGTTAAGACAACATTTTAGAAATTCAATTTTGAGTCCCTCCAAGCTTGTCAGATTGTAGCATACAGATTGAGTACTTTACTCAATGTAGCAGAATCAATAAAGGAGGCATGGGAGAAAGATTTTGAGACTTGGAAGACAAATTTTGCAGATTGTGTTGCAAGCCTACCGGATTTGCAATAAGATAGTAAGGTAAAAGTTTTGACACAATTTTTGTATATCCCTTTCCACCCTTTATTTTGTCATTGTTGTCAAGGGGGGAGAGATACTTAGAAAATTGTCTATTTATGATAAGGAAGGATACTCAAAGGGGGAGTTCTATGGAGTATTATGAAGTGTTATAGTTTATTGTATACATTTTCAGGAGATATAAGGATAGTATACTTATTTTATACTATGGCCACATTTTTGATGCAATTTTGAGATTTTTGACTTGTACACTTAGCCAATTTTCTCATATGTTGCCACCAATGACAAAGGGGGAGATTGTTGGAAATTTGGATGAGGTATGTACATGAATGTTGTCATTATGAAAACATATGTTTCCTATGAAGAGCACATAAGCTGGAAAGTAAGTATGGAAGGTCGCAGGCTAAAATTGTCTAAGTATGAAACAATGATTTTGACAGAGCACCCGATACAGTTTGTTTTGGTGATGTTCACTGGAGCATGATCAAAGTTTGTGCAGTTGAACATAGACTCTATGGTGTCTAAGGATACCCCATCTCAGTGCACAAAAGAGTACGGATAGTACACGGACAAAGTTATGACTATTTTACCGATGACAAAGTACAGCCGAAAGTGCAGTTTTGAAGACAAAACTAGTAAATGAATTAAGGGATTATTTTGCTTGTCAAAATAATGACTTAATATTATAAAGAGATGACATCCTAGATGTTTACCCTTGGATAAAGATATGCAAGCTGAAAAGAGAAAGATATTATGTTTGTATCTTGTATAAATGAAGATGTACCGAGCATACTTGAAATGTAACATGTAATATATGTAAATTGTGATAGCAGAAAAAGTTGTTGATGCGAAGTTGTAAGAAGTACCATATTGTAATCAGTAAACATTTGTATTACTTGTTTGGGCAGTGAGCTCATCTAGTAATCTAGTTTTGTATCTACAACTCTTAACAGGGTTGAGGCTTCTAACAAGGCGTATAGTCCCTTAACCAGGACTGATACACTATATGATTGTAACAAGCTCCTAACAAGGTCAACATCCTTAACTGGATATCTTTTTATTAGTGGACCTTTGTGGGTACCATCCCCATTGGGGTTTTCCCTTGGCCAGGGTTTCCTTGAGAACATATCATGTGTTATGAGTTCTTTACATTTACTGTTATGTATGCTATTTAGTTTATTATGCTTTGCATGCACTAAAGTAATCTATTATATCCATAATTGGGAAAAAGTAAAAGTTTTTGAAATACTGATTCATCCCCCCCTCTCAGTATTTCCTATTTCTAACATATCTGACCCTGAATTGTATCAAACTTCTTATTAGACAAAATCATATGCTTTACTACTGCATTCTCTAGATTAAGTCTCTTTGCATAATCATAAAGATCATTGTACTTATTCATTCTTGTAAAGTCTCCATTCTCAATGATCTATTCATTAAGCTTCTCAACTTTAGGTTTCCAAGCTTTCTTCTTAATAGAAGTTTCATCATCTTTGATTTCTACAATTTTTCTTGGAATTGGTTGCACTAATGTCTTCTGCCTCTTTCTCGGTCTAGTAGCACTCTCCTTTACTCTTTTTCTAGGTGTGGAGGAAGTGGATCTAGTGGATATCTTTGCTTCTTTATCCTTCTCAATTTATTCCACTTTCACCTTCACTTGTGTTACTTCTTGCTGTGATGCTATTGATGATAAAGGTGGAACAGACAAAAATTCTTTTTGGCCAATATCTCTGATTGTTGTTGCTATTTTCTTTGCTACTAAAAACTCATGCTCTATCATCCCTGTATCTTTTAGGATTTTCTTTATAGTACTCTCAACTCTTTTCTTAGACTGCTTCTCTTCAAGCAAGGTCTTTGTGGAGTTGAAGTTCTCCTCAAAGGTTCCAAACCTATTGCAATGAGTGTCCAACTTACACTTACGTAACTTGCTAACATACTCCTCTATCTCTACCTCAGATATCACATAGCCAAGAGGGCCTATGAACTCTGTTCTAGGTTCTACTATTTCAATATAGGTAAAGTTAGTATCAACCATAAAACATATGTCATCTTTGTACTTCTCCACAAGAGACTGTGGGATCCTTGATCTGCTAGACACAATATCCTAAAATGTCTTGATTACAGATACTGCACTCTCATTTACTTTATCAATAACATGTCTTCTGTACACTAGGTTAATCCTTTCCATTGTAGTTTGGCCATCATTCCAGTCATTTTCAATGGTGTAAGGAAATCTTCTCAATAGATGAAAAAACATATAGGTGATTAAGGATGAGAACCTAAACTGTGTATACTTAGTTTTCTTAATCTTCTCCAAATTCTCAAACAGTTGAATTCTCAGAATCTCAAACATATCAACTTGTACCTTGTCAACACACATTAGATAAGCTACATGTATCATTCCAGCTGCCATGTCAACCTCTCTTGAATTTGTACAAAACTTAGTGGTTAGGATCTTGCATAAATATCTCACATCATCTTGTTTGATCTTACTAATCACAATTCCTCTACCATTATAGGATGAATTTGTGTTATCAATGACTATTTTCCTCATGTTTTTCTCATTAAAAGGAATGGCTCTAGTTTTAGATAATCCAGTGACTTCATGAATCAAATCAGCTATGATATCTATCACTCTATCTTCTAACCAAAACTTCACATTATGAATTCTCCTTGAGATAATCTTAGTACATTCTTCATTATCAAATTCATACTGTAATGCATACTTAACAATTTCATTATCTTCCAAATATTCAAATCCTTATTTCAGAGTCATATCCTAATTGTAGATCTTTTGATATTCATTTGTGAAATCACTATCACTGACAATCTCTAGTTTGCATCGAAGATAACTTCTAACATTTTCCAAATGTAAAACTCCATTTGGTACGGATGATAAAGCTAACCTAGGATCATCTTCCAAGGGTTATACTGGTTCTCTTTTCAACTTAGGTCTATTCTTATCTTTGACATTATGTATTAAAGAAACATCCATGATTTCTTCTAATTCCTTCACTGATTTAAAGATCTATCAAGTAAAATACCTTGATTTCATGGTTTTAGGGCTTGCGTAGATTCGGCACAAAATTCTTCTTCAAATCCTTGCAAAATGCTTCCAATCACTACCCTTTGATCACCTTAACACTTGAATTCACTTTGATGATCAAATAATACTAATCATGACCTTTTATTAATTCAATCTCACTTATAGATCTGACATTGCATTCAATTCTTTTGCTGCTTCTTTCCAAAAAGCTATTTCTGCTAACCTGCAAAACTTAAAACTTCTTGCGATCTCACAAAACATAATATTTTTCTTTGTTGTCTTAACCATAGCATTAGTGTTAGGAATTAATTCTGAAGCCTTTGGCAGTCATTTTGTAGTAGTGGTGTTTACATTCATGACTATGATTGTCATGGATGTCAACATAGTGATATTTTGGAGTTTAGCAGAATAACAGGCACAATTTTGTTTTGCGCACATGTTATATTGTAGATTGAGTTATGCACAATTGATGGTATGTTCTTTGTTGTGTTATTAGCCTATGGTTAAGAGCACAAAAATAAATTCATTTATTCATGAAAGTTATAAGCATTTTGGTGGAAGCAGTATTCTGGCAGTATTCTTGTGTAGTGGTTTTTGGTAATCGGAGGATATCTCCTAACCAAGATGGAATCTAATTTTGTGCAGTTAAAGGGAAGTTTGAGACTCATTGGTGGTGACATGGTTCACAGTGAAAACTTCAAGGTCACATGATCGGAAAGTTATTGTATCTGGAAGTCGACAGTTTTATGTAATTTTGATGTAGCGTGTTGAAATTATTATTTTGTATTTACATGTTGACTCATTTGTAATTATTTGAGTGTGGTATAAAGGAAGGAATGTTTTCCTTGTTATGTGAGGATTGTAAGAGTTGTAATATGAAGTTGTGAAAGTTTTGATGCGAATGTATGCATGAAGTGAAGAAAAGAGCTAATTCAGTGATGAAGGAAGACTTGCAAAGTACAAAGATCTGGATTTTTGATCTTGTGTAGTAGAGAGTGTGGTTTTAGCATAGTGTGAAGGAGGTAACATATTTCATATTATTCTATTGAATAATCCTAAGATCTGTTGGACAGTGAGTTCAGAGATCTTGCCTTGAAGTTGATTGGGCAGTGGGTCCTTCTGTCTTCCATAACTCCTAACAGGGTTATAATCTTTTAACAGGGATTCAAAATCTCCTAACAGAGATTCATATTTACTAAATGTATTTCATAAGACTCCTAATAGGGACCATTCTCTAACAAGGAACTTTCATATTAGTGCATCATTTTGTGGGCATCATTCCCACTGGGGTTTACTCTTTGATCAAGAGGTTCCCTAGTTAACATATCTTGTGTTATTGTGTCAGTGTATGATTATCTTTCTATGGTTGGTTACTGCATTAATTATATGGTTTAAAGCTATTGAAGTTGATAATGAAGTTAATGTTGATAAATGGTTTAATTATCAGATAATTGATTCACCCCCCCCTCTCAGTTATCTTGGTGGTCTTTACTTTCTAACAATTGGTATCAGAGCGGCAGGTCCTTGAAAGAGAAGTTTAAAAACTTAAGGAGATCTATGGTGAATTTCAAGAAAGAAAGCCCTAAGTTTGATGGAGTAAATTTTGACAGTTGGAAAGAAAAGATGAAGACACATCTCTTGTGTTTAGGACCAGGTTATTGGTTGATTACAAAGAATGAAAGGACTATAATTGAAGAAGACAATCTTGAAACAAGTTCTAAAGATGAGGTAGATCTATTTATGTGTAACATACTTGGAAGAGAAGCACTTTTATCAGCACTTTCGAAGAATGAATACAGTCAGGTAAAAGGTTTAACTAAATCTCATGATATTTAGAAAGCTTTACATTCTAATTTTGAAGGTGATGAACATGCAAAGAAAGCTAGGTTACATAATTGGATTTGTGCATTTGAAGACATAAGAATGATGGAAGATGAGTCTGTTAGAAGCTATATTGATAGGATGTTAGAAATTGTTGCAGGAATAAAGTATTATGGAGGTGAAAAGATAGAGAATGAAGTAATATGGAAGATTTTGAGAACATTGACACCGGTATTCAGGCAGACTACACAAATGATTGAACAAGTGATACCTTGTAAACCAAACTTTTCAAGAGAGACCCTTCTTGGAAGATTGGAAGCAACAAAGATGAATTTGAGATTATTAGGAGAACTACCTAGAGTGGAGACAACATTTAGTGCTCTTAGCATCAAACCTACTTTGTCTAGAAGTACAAGTGTGAATGGAGATTATGCCAACAGTAGCAGATCCAAATTTGATGAAGATAAGAAGATTGAAGAAGGTATTTCCTTGCTTGTGAAAAGAGAATCAGATGGTAAGAAAATCTTTAAATGTTGGACATGTCAAGAATATGGTCATTTTGCATCTAAGTGTCCTAAGAGATTTTAGAAGTATAGAAACAATTTTAAGCCTAGAAGATCTAAAGAATGTTATTATGCAAATGTTGAAGAAATTGAAGCAGGAATTGAAAGACATTTGAGTGATAGTGATAATGATAACTTTGATGACATAGGATTTGTAGCAATTAAGGAAGAAAATTTTGAATCTGATATTAAAGAAGAAAAAGCCTTAGTTTCCCAAGTTGAAAAGAAAGCTGATTGGATTATAGACAGTGGTTGTTCACATCATATGACTGGTGATAAAGGAAAATTCATAAAGTTTAACAATTATGATGGAGGAGTTGTTAGAGTTGGTAACAATGCACCTTGTTTGATTAAAGGTATAGGATCTATTACTCTTGATGGAAAGACTAATACTGATGATGTTTACTTTGTTGATGGATTGAAACATAATCTTTTGAGTGTTGGATAGTTAGTGGATAAGGGATATCAAGTTTGGTTTACTGAGAAAACTTGTGTGATTAAGGATAAAGATGGAAATCTAATTGGAACTAGATCTAGAACCAGAGGTAATGGATTTTAGTTGAACCCTACTGAGATGACATGCTTGATGACTAAGATTGATGACAGTTTGTTATGGCATAGAAGGTTTTGTCATATAAACTTTGATAATATTGTGAAAGTAAGTTCTACATTTGGAGTAAGAGATTTACCTAAGATTATGAAGCCTACTAACATGATTTGCAAAGAATGTGTGTTGGCTAAGCAGAAAATGAGTTCATTTCCTAGCAGGAAGTTCACATCTACAGAAAAGTTGGAGATTGTCCATACAGACTTGAGTGGTCCTACTAGGACTAGAGGATTCTATGGAGAAAGGTATTTTATGATTATTGTTGATGATTTTACAAGAATGATGTGGATTGCATTTTTGAAAGAAAAATTTGAAGCATTTGATAAGGTTAAGGTCAAGAAGAATAAAGTTGAGAATGAATCAGGAATGAGGATTAAATGTTTGAGATCCGATAGAGGTGGAGAATTTACATCTAAATAGTTTAACACTTTATGTGAAGTAAATGGTATTAAGAGACAGTTATCAGCCCCTAGAACACCTGAACAAAATGGTATTGCAGAAAGAAGGAACAAATTAGTGACTGAAGCAGCTAGAGCTATGTTATTTGAAGGTGATTTGGAAAAGACATTTTGGAGAGAAGTAGTGAATACAATAGTATATACAATGAACAGAGTACAAATCAGAGGAGACACAAACAAGACACCTTATGAATTATGGTATGGACATGCACCCTCAGTTAAGTATTTTAGAATTTTTGGAAGAAAATGTTATATTAAGAGAGATGATGATATAGGAAAGTTTGATCCTAGAAGTGATGAAGGAATTTTTCTTGGATATTCTTTGAAAAGCAAAGCATATAGATGTTAGAATAAGAGAACTAAAACTATTGTTGAAAGTGCAAATGTAAAAGTTGATGAGAAGTTTAAAATTCAGGAAAGAATGCTTGATTATGAATCTGATGAAGGAACTAACCCTCAGCCTAACATTGAAACTACTGAATAATTTTTTGAGACTGAGAGTGAATTGTTGAATGAAAGTCATGCTGAAGAAAATAGAGAAGAATCTATAGTTGAAGAAAGATCAGTGACTATGACACCTAACAGGTATATATCAAGACATCATCCTGTTGAGCAAGTTATTGGAAGTTTGAAAAAAGGAGTTATGACTAGAAAGAAGGTACATTTATGTTTGATTTCTCAAATTGAACCCAAGTCTACTAATGAAGCTTGTGAAGATGAAAATTGGATTAAAGCTATGAAAGAAGAATTAGATCAGATTGAAAAGAACAAGACATGGGAATTGGTCCCTAGACCTAAAGACAAAAATGTGATTGGAACTAAATGGGTATTCATAAGCTGCCTGAACCTTAACCTTAGCAATATCAGTCAAATTAGTGAACTCAACATCAAAAGAATTAATTACCATCTTTGCTACCAATTGTCAGAAAGTAAAGACCACCAAGATATCCTCTAAAAAGTATTTGATGATACCAATTGTTAGAAAGTAAAGATCACCAAGATAATTGAGAGGGGGGGGGGTGAATTAGTTATCTGATAATTAAACCATTTATCAACATTAACTTCATTATCAACTTCAAAAACTTTAAACCATATAATTAATGTAGTAACCAACAGTAGAAAGATAATCATACACAATGACACAATAACACAAGATATGTTAACTAGGGAACCTCTTGATCAAAGAGTAAACCCCGGTGGGAATGATGCCCACAAAATGATGCACTAATATGAAAGTTCCTTGTTAGAGGATGGATCCTATTAGGAGTCTTATGAAATACATTTAGTACATATGAATATCTGTTAGGAGATTTTGAATCCCTATTATGTTAGAAAGTAAAGACCACCAAGATAACTAAGAGGGGGGGGGGTCAATCAATTATTTGATAATTAAACCATTTATCAACATTAACTTCATTATCAACTTCAATAGCTTTAAACCATATAATTAATGTAGTAACCAACCATAGAAAGATAATCATACACAATGACACAATAACACAAGATATGTTAACTAGGGAACCTCTTGATCAAAGAGTAAATCCCAGTGGGAATGATGCCCACAAAATGATGCACTAATATGAAATTTCCTTGTTAGAGGATGGACCCTGTTAGGAGTCTTATGAAATACATTCAGTACATATGAATCTTTGTTAGGAGATTTTGAATCCCTGTTAAAAGATTCTAACCCTGTTAGGAGTTATGGAAGACAGAAGGACCCACTGCCCAAACAACTTGAAGGCAAGATCTCTGAACTCACTGTCCAACAAATCTTAGGATTATTCAACAAAATAATATGAAATATGTAACCTCCTTCACACTATGCCAAAACTACACTCTCTGCTACACAAGATCACAAATCTAGATCTATGTACTTTGAAAGTCTTCCTTCATCACTGAATTAGCTCTTTTCTTCACTTCATGCATACATTCGCATCACAACTTTCACAACTTCATATTAAAAGTATTACAATCCTCACATAACAAGGAAAACATTCCTTCCTTTATACCACACTCAAATAACTACAAATGAGTCAGCATGTAAATACAAAATAATAATTTCAACACGCTACATCAAAATTACATAAAATTGTCGGCTTCCAGATACAATAACTTTCCAATCATGTGACCTCGAAGTTTATGCTATGAACCAAATCACCACCAATGAGTCTCAAACTTCCCTTTAACTATGTAGAATTAGATTCCATCTTGGTTAGGAGATATCGTCCGATTACCAAAAACCGCTACACAGGAATACTACCAGAATACTGCTTCCACCAAAATGCTTATAACTTTCATGAATAAATGAATTTATTTTTGCACTCTTAACCATAGGCTAATAACACAAAAAAGAACATACCATCAATTGTTAATAACTCAATCTACAATATAACATGTGCACAAAACAAAATTGTGCCTGCTATTCTGCTAAACTCCAGAATATCATTGTGTTGACATCAATGACAATCATAGTCATGAATGCAACAACCATTGCTATAGAATGATTGTGAAAGGCTTCAACATTCATTCCTAACAATCTACCCCATTTGTATTCATGGCAACATAGATGAAAAACATCCAATGTTCCAAAAATCCAATCACTACTGCTCAACTGCACTACTGCTCATCATCAATCAAATCTTGCTTCATTATCCTATTCAATCTCTCCAAAAAATGTAGTTCCTCAATGTTTTTCATGATTCTCTCCCCCATAGACATCAATGACAAAAATTCTATCACTACGTCAAACAATAGCACAATGTCAAAAGACACTATTCAGAAAATACATTCACAAGAGTCCTCAATGACTCAGCTCAGATACACATACTCCCCCATAGAGGAAGTACCAACATCCAATCCAGAAAATAGATAGGGCCATAAACCATTGGATGGATGCAACCAACTACATCATTACTCAAAAGTAGGTTGGGGCATAACCCCAAGCATACCTCTCAGATACTCAAATGTATCCTTAGGCAAAGGCTTAGTAAATATATCTACTATCTGCTCCTTTGTGCTTATGTACTCTAGTCTAACTTCTTTATCTACAACTTTCTCTCTTACAACATGATACTTGATCTCTATATGCTTTGTTTTAGAATGTAAAACTGGATTCTTAGACATACTAACCATACTTGTATTGTCACAATATATAACAATAGGCTCATCAAACTTGATTCCAATGTCCATCAACATCTGCTTCATCCAAATTATTTGATTACAATTGTTTTTTGCTGCTACATATTTTGCTTCAGTTGTACTCTATGAGATACAATTCTACTTTTTGCTCAACCAAGAAACTAATCTTCCTCCAAGAAAAAAGGCTCCACCACTGGTGGTTTTCTTATCATCAACGCTACCTCCCCAATCAACATCAGTATATGCACAAAGGGTAAAATCATCAGAATTTTCATACCATAGTCCATAGTCCATTGTGCCTCTAAGATATCTCAATATCCTTTTTACTACTACATAATGTGACTCTCTAGGTTCAGCTTGAAATCTTGCTACCATTCCAAATGAATGTTGTATATCTGGTCTAGTGTGTGTCAAGTACTACAATCCACCCATCATAGATCTGTATTTCTTTTGCTCAACTTCTGGTGTCTCATCTTTACTAGATAATTTATGTCCTGTAACCATAGGTGTTCCAACTGGTTTACAATTCTCCATACCGAATCTTTTCAACAAATCATTCAAGTACTTTGTCTGTCTTATAAAGATACCATCTTTATTTTGTATTATTTGTAATCCCAAAAAGTATTTCATTTCTCCAATCATACTCATTTCAAATTCTATCTTCATTTCATCAACAGATTTGTCACTAGCTTCATCTTCTCCTCCAAAAATAATGTCATCAACAAAAATAACCAAAACTAACAATCCATTCTCAATTCCATTTGTGTATAAGTTACTATCAGCTGTTCCTTTTGTAAATCCCAATTTTAACAAATACTTATCTAATCTAGCATACCAATTTCTAGGTGCTTGCTTTAGTCCATACAATGCTTTCTTTAGTTTACATACCATGCCTCCTTCTTGAGTCAAAGGAAAACCTTCAGGCTGCTCAATGTAGACTTCTTCTTCTAATTCACCATTTAGAAATGTTGACTTCACATCCATCTGATACACTTTGAATTTCTTAAATGCTGCATCAACCAAAAATATTCTTACTGTTGTATTCACTGCTTCTCTCCAAAATGTCTTTGCCAAATCATGTTCAAATAACATAGCTCTAGCTACTTCAGTCACTGATCTATTCATTCTTTCTGCAATACCATTTTGTTCAGGTGTTCAAGGGGCTAATAATTGTCTCTTAATACCATTTACTTCACAAAAAGTGTTAAACTCTTTAGATGTAAATTCTCCACCTCTATTGGATCTCAAACATTTAATCCTCATTCTTGATTCATTCTCAACTTTATTCTTCATGACCTTAAACTTATCAAATGCTTCAGATTCTTGTAAAATCATCAACAAGAATCATAAAATACCTTTCTCCATAAAATCCTCTAGTCCTAGTAGGACTGCTCAAGTCTGTATGAGCAATCTCTAACTTTTCTATAGATGTGAACTTCTTGCTAGGAAATGAACTCCTTTTCTGCTTAGCCATCACACATTCTTTGCAAATCATGTTAGTAGGCTTCATAATCTTAGGTAAATCTCTTACTGCAAATGTAGAACTTACTTTCACAATATTATCAAAGTTTATATGACAAAACCTTCTATGCCATAACCAACTATCATTAATCTTAGTCATCAAGCATGTCATCTTAGTAGGGGTCAACTGAAATACATTACCTCTGGTTCTAGATCCAGTTCCAATTAGATTTCCATCTTTATCCTTAATCACACAAGTTTTCTCAGTAAACCAAGCTTGATATCCCTTATCCACTAACTATCCAACACTCAAAAGATTATGTTTCAATCCATCAACAAAGTAAACATCATCAGTATTAGTCTTTCCATCAAGAGTAATAGATCCTATACCTTTAATCAAACAAGGTGCATTGTTACCAACTCTAACAACTCCTCCATCATAATTGTTAAACTTTATGAATTTTCCTTTATCACCAGTCATATGATGTGAACAACCACTGTCTATAATCCAATCAACTTTCTTTTCAACTTGGGAAACTAAGGCTTTTTCTTCTTTAATATCAGATTCAAAATTTTCTTCCTTAATTGCTACAAATCCTATGTCATCAAAGTTATCATTATCACTATCACTCAAATGTCTTTCAATTCCTACTTCAATTTATTCATCATTTGTACAATAACATTCTTTAGATCTTCTAGGCTTAAAATTGTTTCTATACTTCTTAACCCTCTTAGGACACTTAGATGCAAAATGACCATATTCTTGACATGTCCAACATTTAAAGATTTTCTTACCATCTGGTTCTCTTTTCACAAGCAAGGCAATACCTTCTTCAATCCTCTTATCTTCATCAAATTTGTATCTGCTACTGTTGGCATAATCTCCATTCACACTTGTACTTCTAGACAAAGTATGTTTGATGCTAAGAGCACTAAATGCTGTCTCCACTCTAGGTAGTTCTCCTAATAATCTCAAATTCATCTTTGTTGCTTCCAATCTTCCAAGAAGGGTCTCTCTTGAAAAGTTTGGTTTACAAGGTATCACTTGTTCAATCATTGGTGTAGTCTACCTGAATACCGGTGTCAATGTTCTCAATCTTCCATATTACTTCATTCTCTATCTTTTCACCTCCATAATACTTTATTCTTGCAACAATTTTTGACATCCTATCAATATAGCTTCTAACAGACTCATCTTCCATCATTCTTATGTCTTCAAATGCACAAATCCAATTATGTAACCTAGCTTTCTTTGCATGTTCATCACCTTCAAAATTAGAATGTAAAGCTTTCCAAATATCATGAGATTTAGTTAAACATTTTACTTGACTGTATTCATTCTCCGGAAGTGCTAATAAAAGTGCTTCTCTTGCAAGTATGTTACACATAAATAGATCTACCTCATCTTTAGAACTTGTTTCAAGATTGTCTTCTTCAATTATAGTCCTTTCATTCTTTGTAATCAACCAATAACCTAGTCCTAAACACAAGAGATGTGTCTTCATATTTTCTTTCCAGCTGTCAAAATTTACTCCATCAAACTTAGGGCTTTCTTTCCTGAAATTCACCATAGATCTCCTTAAGTTTTTAAACTTCTCTTTCATGGACCTGCCGCTCTGATACTAATTGTTAGAAAGTAAAGACCACCAAGATAACTGAGAGGGGCGGGGTGAATCAGTTATCTATTAATTAAACCATTTATCAACATTAACTTCATTAGCAACTTCAACAACTTTAAACCATATAATTAATGCAGTAACCAACCATAGAAAGATAATCATACACAATGACACAATAACACAAGATATGTTAACTAGGGAACCTCTTGATCAAAGAGTAAACCCTAGTGGGAATGATGCCCACAAAATGATGCACTAATATGAAAGTTCCTTGTTAGAGGATGGACCCTGTTAGGTGTCTTATGAAATACATTTATTACATATGAATCTCTGTTAGGAGATTTTGAATCCCTGTTAAAAGATTCTAACCCTGTTAGGAGTTATGGAAGACAGAAGGACCCACTGCCCAAATAGCTTCAAGGAAAGATCTCTAAACTTACTATCCAATAGATCTTAGGATTATTCAACAAAATAATATGAAATATGTAACCTCCTTCACACTATGCCAAAACCGCACTCTCTGCTACACAAGATCACAAATCCAGATCTCTGTACTTCGCAAGTCTTCCTTCATCACTGAATTAGCTCTTTTCTTCACTTCATGCATACATTCGCATCACAACTTTCACAACTTCATATTAAAACTCTTAAAATCCTCTCATAACAAGGAAAATATTCCTTCCCTTATATCACACTCAAATAATTACAAATGAGTCAGCATGTAAATACAAAATAATAATTTCAACACGCTACATCAAAATTACATAAAACTGTCGGCTTCCAGATACAATAACTTTCCAATCGTGTGACCTCTAAGTTTGTGCTATGAACCACATCACCAAAAATGAGTCTCAAACTTCCCTTTAACTGCACAGAATCAGATTTCATCCCGGTTAGGAGATATCCTCTGATTACCAAAAATCGTTACATAGGAATACTGCCAGAATAATGCTTCCACTAAAATGCTTATAACTTTCATGAATAAATGAATTTATTTTTTCACTCTTAACCATAGGCTAATAACACAATAAAGAACATACCATCAACTATGCATAAATCAATCTACAATATAACATGTGTGCAAAACAAAACTGTGCCTGCTATTCTGCTAAACTCCAGAATATCACTGTGTTGACATCAATGACAATCATAGTCATGAAAGCAACAACCACTGCTACAGAATGACTGCCAAAGGCTTCAACATTCATTCCTAACCATATCCCCCATTAGCATTGATGGCAACATAGATGAAAAACATCCAATGTTCCAAAAATCCAATCACTGCTGCTCAACTGCATTGCTACTCATCATCAATCAAATCTTGCTTCGTTATCCTATTCAATCTCTCCAAAAAATGTAGTTCCTCAATGTTTTTCATGATTCTCTCCCCCATTGACATCAATGAAGAGAATTCTATCACTATGTCAAACAATAGCTCAATGTCAAAAGACACTATTCAAAAAATACATTCACAAGAGTCCTCAATGACTTAGCTCAGATACACATACTCCCCCATAGAGGAAGTACCAACATCCAATCCAGAAAATAGATAGGGCCATAAACCACTGGATGGATGCAACCGACTGCATCATTACTCAAAAGTAGGTTGGGGCATAACCCCAAGCATACCTCTTAGATACTCAAATGTATCCTAGGCAAAGGCTTAGTAAATATATTTTCTATCTGCTCCTTTGTGCTTATGTATTCCAGTCTGACTTCTTTATCTGCAACTTTCTCTCTTACAACATGATACTTGATCTCTACATGCTTTGTTTTAAAATGTAAAAATGGATTCTTAGACATACTAACTATACTTGTATTGTCACAATATATGACAATAGGCTCATCAAACTTGATTCCAATGTCCATCAACATCTACTTCATCCAAAATATCTGATTACAATTTTTTGTTGCTGCTACATATTCTACTTCTGCTGTACTCTATGAGATAAAATTTTGCTTTTTGTTCAACCAAGAACCTAATCTTCCTCCAAGAAAAAAGGCTCCACCACTGGTGCTTTTCTTATCATCAATGCTGCCTCCCCAATCAACATCAGTATATGCACATAGGGTAAAATCATCAAAATTTTCATACCATAGTCCATAGTCCATTGTGCCTCTAAGATATCTCAATATCCTTTTTACTACTACATAATGTGACTCTCTAGGTTCAGCTTTAAATCTTGCTACCATTCCAACTGAATGTTGTATATCTAGTCTAGTGTGTATCAAATACTGCAATTCACCAATCATAGATCTGTATTTCTTTTGCTCAACTTCTGGTGTCTCATCTTTACTAGATAGTTTATGTCTTGTAACCATAGGTGTTCTAACTAGTTTACAATTATCCATACCGAATCTTTTCAACAAACCATTCAAGTACTTTGTCTGACTTATAAAGATACCATCTTTATTTTGTGTTATTTGTAATCCCAAAAAGTATTTCATTTCTCCAATCATACTCATTTCAAATTCTATCTTCATTTCATCAGCAAATTTCTCACTAGCTTAATCTTCTCCTCCAAAAATAATGTCATCAACAAAAATAACCAAAACTAACAATCCATTCTCAATTCCTTTTGTGTATAAGTTACTATCAGCCGTTCCTTTTAGAAATCCCAATTTTAAAGAATACTTATCTAATCTAGCATACCAAGTTCTAGGTGCTTGCTTTAGTCCATACAATGCTTTCTTTAGTTTACATACCATGCCTCCTTCTTGAGTGAAAGGAAAACCTTTAGGCTTCTCAATGTAGACTTCTTCTTCCAATTCACCATTTAGAAATGTTGACTTCACATCCTTCTGATACACTTTGAATTTCTTTAATGCTGCATAAGCCAAAAATATTCTTACTGCTTCAAGTCTTGCCACTGGGGCAAAAGTCTCTTCATAGTCAATTCCTTCTTGTTGTGAGTATCCCTTACATACCAATCTTTCTTTGTTTCTAATTACTTCTCCTTGTTCAATCATCTTGTTCTTGAATACCCATTTAGTTCCAATCACATTTTTGTCTTTAGGTCTAGGGACCAATTCCCATGTCTTGTTCTTTTCAATCTGATCCAATTCTTCTTTCATAGCTTTAATCTAATGTTCATCTTCACAAGCTTCATTAGTAGACTTAGGTTCAATTTGAGAAATCAAACATAAATGTACCTTTGTTTCTAGTCATAACTCCTTTGTCCAAACTTCCAATAACTTGCTCAACAGGACATGTAAAGAAAGCCCTAAGTTTGTTACATCTAACTTAATTAACTTGGTGAGAACAAGGGTTATGTGATCTTCATAGAAGACATCAAGTTATGTGTAGAACCTAGGGTTATGCGATTTTCATTAAGCTTATTTAGTCTTAGAGGAGTAAGACTGATGTTCTCTATGAAGATCGCATAAGTTGGAAAGTAAGTATGGACTGTCAATTAACTTTCATGTAAAGCTTAATGAAAAGAGAGTACTAGTTCTCTTTTCAACTTAGGTCTATTCTTATCTTTAATATTGTGTATTAAAGAAATATCTATGATTTCTTCTAATTCCTTCACTGATTTAAAGATCTGTCAAGTAAAATACCTTGATTTCGCGGTTTTAGGCTTGCGTAGATTCGACACAAAATTCTTCTTCAAATCCTTGCAAAATGCTTCCAATCACTGCTCTTTGATCTCCTTAACACTTTAATTCACTTTGATGATCAAATAATACTGATCATGACCTTTTATTAATTCAATCTCACTTAGATTTGACATCGCATTCAATTCTTTTGCCGATTCTTTCCAAAAAGTTGTTTCTGCTAACCTGCAAAACTTAAAACTTCTTGCGATCTTGCAAAACATAATATTTTTCTTTACACTCTTAACCATAGCATTAGAACATCATAAAATACCTTTCATTAATTGTGCAAGACTTAGTTCATCATATATCTACTTCTACACTAATCTAAGTTCCTATTCTACTGTAATTTTCATAAATTAAGTACTTTGAGATGGGTCAGGTAAAGATTCATTCTTACCTTTTGATACTTCACCTTCCTGATTACCTTCAATGTTGTTTATGTCTCCTTGATCTATGATTTTGATAAAATTCACTTCATCTATGTTAGCACCTAAAAGAATTTTATGTGGCTATATATTTTTCCCTGGTCTTTGCAAGCGTTTTCCCTGCTTCTGGCCTCAAACCCTAGCTCAAATTTTCAAATTTCTAGCTGTTGGTGAGGAGAAACCCTAGGTTGACCTAAGATTTGTTATATTCTTGTGTTACCTTTTTTCTAGTCACTTAAGGCACAAATACACGTGTTAAATTTCCCCCGTTCATTAATGACCACTTTATATGTTATATCATTAGGGCCCCCTTTAATATTTATGTCTAATCCTAAGTCTCTCGGGATTAATTTTCCTAGGTGTCAACCTTCAAAAAATGTGTAGCTGTCATTACATCTCAAGTTTCCTATTGTTATAATTTTTGACATGTGGTATAGCAGCCAACAACCATCTGTCTAGGTGGGCCCGTCTGTGGGGGGTTTGCCTGCAGTTAAACAGTGGAATGCATCAACAGCTATCGTTATACCATTGGATAAAGTTGATGCCCTTTTAAGTGTCATGGTATAGCAATGACCATTTGATGCAAAGGTGGATGAGATGGTGGGTGGGGCCTTAAGTTGTTAGGTCACACTCACATGTATGTTTTCGATTGGTTGAAGTAGGAGCGACATGGCAGCTGATAGAACCTCACTATTAAAGAAGAATTTAGGTTGGGACCCAGTCTTTGCAATGTGGGGTGTTATGATTCAATGTATAGAAAAGTGATGTATCAATCTGTGGGGTCAGACTTTTCAAAGGGTTAAACAACAGATTGATTTGATAGTTTTTGTTATACCATTGATGAAAGATGCAGGCAATTTAACCTTACGGTATAGCGATGACCATTTGATCTTCCA
The DNA here is from genome assembly GCA_027943335.1 of Chamaecyparis obtusa. Lineage (NCBI taxonomy): Eukaryota > Viridiplantae > Streptophyta > Pinopsida > Cupressales > Cupressaceae > Chamaecyparis > Chamaecyparis obtusa. Next base: position 1,686,773 of record BSBK01002768.1, on the reverse strand, counting down.
AATGGTTGCAGAGTGCTAGGTGGGTCCTATGTTGCTAGGTCACACTAAGGTGCTCATGTTTCATTGGTTGAGCTTGTTGGTGATGGGGATGTTGTCAGTGATGGTTAAGGTGTGACAAGATCTGGCGGTTGTCATTTTATCATTGGGATAAGGTGCATGCTTTTTAAGGACAGCGGTATAGCGATGGTTGTTGATATTGTTTGAAGTATGAAGTGGGTCCTCTATCACCTGGTTTTGCTGACATGCATGTTTGTGATTGGTTGTTGGATGGGTGACTTGGCAGTTGTTAGTGGGGTCAAATTTTTCAAAGATTAAAGCTCAAATTGATCCTACGGTTGTCATTATACCGCTGGGATGAAGTGCATGATGTTTAAGTCAGCGGTATAATGACAGCCACTCGATCTTGTTTGAAGGAAAGACAATGGTGGGTCCAATGTGCTACGTGATGCTGAGATGCTCATTTTTTATTGGTTGAAAGATTGATGATGTGGTGAAAGAATTTTTAGGGCCTTATGACTGTTGCAGAAATAAATAAGGGTCACTCGATCTGCTGGGAAGAAATAAGATCGATGGACGTATTTTAATCTAGCTGATTAACCGTTGCCACCAAAAATTCAAATATTTTAAAGGGTTTCTCAGCGATAGAAGGACTAAGAATTCAATGTTTTGGTAGTCAATCTGCATGATAATATTTTTCCCTCACTGGTACAGTATGGCCTGAGGTATGATTGACTATAGAAGGTGTCTGCATCATGGTGGTGCGTGAAATGGCCATTCAAGTTACGTTGTAGTTGATGTTGCAGAGGGTAAAAATGATGGGTTTCCAATCTTTTGCGTACCAGTCAGGGATAGTGCCATTAATGAAAATCATTTTTGGATCTGATTACCTCGGATTGCTTGGTTTTCCTCTCCTGCATTAAATTTTGATTGAATCTAGTTGGTGAGGTGGTTGAAACCCTAATTTTGTCCTAGCTATCTGAAGCTTGTTGCATCCTTTCCAAAGGATTCCAGGGTAGCTAGTGACTATATATTGCTGTTTGTTGTATGTAGTTAGGGATGATGATCATTCAAGCAATTGAACAAGGGAAGCTCAGGTTTTGAGTTTTACTTCCTTAGTATTTTGTCATTCTGCAATGTATTGATTATGATATTCTAATGAAATGCACTTGAATCCCGGTCTTAAACTTATGCATGTTTTCTTATTCTGATCCTGCATTCTTATATATTAATGTCACAAAGTGAGTTAGTATATGGTATACAAAGTATATTGTGAAATTGTCTTTGAGTTCTTGCCAAAGTCAGGATTAAATCCTTAAAGGTATTTTCAGAGAATCCATGTTTGAATAAGAATTTGATGTCTAGGTATAAGATTTGAGAGGAATAATAGGCAAAGCACTTATTCTGGATTTGGGTGGGTTGGTGTTATGATCTTAGTTGATATATGTTGTTGGTGACTCTGCACCCTGGGGTAAGGCACTGGTCTATTTCCTGAAAGCAATTCATCATCATCAATCACACATTTAATGATAAAATCTTTAAAATTAGTTTTTAAATGGTATAAATGCACATTATTTAGTGATTCCTTTCAAGAAGTGAATCAAGGGTACACCCGCTTGAGCATCTAGGCTCAAAGTGTAGGAGGATCCTTTTTGATCCTTGTTAATTGGCCCTTTTATTTGCAGACTTTGGAGTGGTGATAGAGTCAGTGACATTAGTTTGTCAATCATACTATAAACCTACAAGTAGAAAGAGGAGGGGAACCAACAAAATGGCGACTCTACTAGGGAGAGTCTAGAGATAGGAGTTATTAGTGGAATTTTGTGTTTCTCCTGTGTATTCAGTTATTTTTAAGATTTTCAGAGATTTCCCACTTTGGTGGGTGGCGACTCAAAAGGATTAGAACCAGTGCTATATACTGCAGACCATGGACAAAAGAAGGAATACTAGGTCTTTTGTCAAGAAGCATTTAGAGGTTACTATGGAACAGTTACCTGGAAATGAAAAGAAGAGTTGGATCAGGAGAGATAGAGAATATACTAGTGCTCCCATGAGAGAACAAAGAAATACTAGAAATATAGCACTACATGCATCCTCTAATGAGGAAGATTCACAATACAAAAGTTCTAAATTAGATAGTGGTCACCCTGAAGACAAATTTTATGATACCCCAGAGGCAGTATTTCAAGATAAAGGTTCATTACCTTCCAGATAGGATGTACAAGCCAGAGAAAGGGGTTTTGGACCAAATTTAGATCCTGATGAGGATATGTTCAGAAGGAAACCCATGAGACCAAGACAGGTCCATTTCCCATATCAAAACCTTACTGATATGGATGTGTCATCAAGTTTTGAGGATATTATGATAGACCCAGATGACCTGAGTGCACTAAGGTTATAGTTGGCAGAGCAGGATGCCATACACAAGAGGTTACAAAAGGAGAGAGAAGCTGAGAAAGTGAATGCTCTGATAGAAAGAGAATCTCTTCTTAGAAAGATTAATGAGTTGAAGGAGAGAAACAAGATGCTTGCCTCTGCTCCTAAGACTTTGTAGCATGATGTCTTTGGTGATCTTGATGCTTTGAGAAGTGAGCAAGAATGCTTACTGCAAGACCATGAGTTTGATAAGGAGGGCCCTGTGGTTAGACAGGTTCAAAGTTATGCTTCCCTCCCTAAAGATAAAAATGGGCATGAGATCACTAAGCTTGCTATTGCTGTTGGTGAAAAAGGAAAGCAAAAGATGTTGGGACACCAAACAAGCAAACCATTGACAATACCAAGGGTCCCACCACCCATTTCAAATAAGGATACAGAGATGGAAAGAAGAAGAAAAGAAGATGAAGACCTAGCAAGAGAATAAGAGAGGGCTGAAATTGAAGCCTCCATTGTAGAAAAAAGAAGAAAGATCTAGTTCTTGAAGGCTTCATCTGCAAGTACTCTTGTACCATCCACTACTGATGAACTAGGTATGCCATCTACAACTTCTAATGATGTTCCACTTGGTAATGTTACTACTAAGATTTCCTTTCCTTCTTCATCTGCCAAGATAAATATTGACCCTAAACAATAGTCAAATGCACAAGTAGATGGAAATGTAAATGTAAAAATTAATCCTAAGGAGAACGCTAGTTCAAATTTTCAAAGAAGACCTATGCAATTAGAAGGCTATAGGCAAATTAGTTTTGATGGAATACCTGGCTACCAAAATGTTTTTCCAACTGATATAAGAGGTAAGGTACCTAAGTTTATTGTTAATGCCATTAGTTGTGAGGAACATCTTAGGTTATTTGTTGATATGCTAAATGATTATGAGATAGAACATGAGGATGTAGTCATGAAATTATTTGTTCAATCTTTGGTGGAGGATGCTAGAGATTGGTTTAAGAGACTCCCTAACCGATGTATTGACACTTGGGATTATTTTGAAAAATGTTTCAAAGAATAATATGATGATAGGCCTAATGATAGTTTCATGTTGAATGAGTTCAACACTATAAGGAAAAATCAGAATAAATTTGCAGCTGAGTTCAATATGAGATTTTAGAAGGGTATACATAAGCTATTTCAAGTCATGAGGCTAGATGATAATGTTTGTTTGACCACATACTTCAATGCCTTTGATGGAAAAATGGGGTATTTGTTGAGGGACAAGGAACCAAGGACTCTCAGGGATGCTTTTAGGATTGCTGTCAATATTGAAAACAATATGAAAATATCAGGAAAATTGGGTGGAAAGAGAGATGATCCAAAGTTGTTTGGAGATAAAAAATACAAAAGGGATAATGAAAGAAGTGTTGGAAATAAGAAACAAGAGGAAGACAAGTTGGATAAGGTGTTGAATGCATTGAAAGAATTGAAAGCACTTGCTAATAGGAATAATAATGTTCCTGCTTATGAAAAGCCTTAGTTCAACAACAATTTCAACATGCAGAATAGACTGCAAAATTACCCCTATAACAACCAGTGGAAGGATGGAAAGCCTATTATCCCTATTGCAAGAAGAGAAAATGATAGGTCTGTCCCTGATCCTTTACAAAAGGCTTCTATAAATGTCATAGAGGATACACCATGGTGTATAGCATGCCAGTCCCCTCATTCTATAGAGCATTGTGTGGTTGCACAATCCATGTCAGCATACCAAGATGATAGAACTGAAGAGCTAGATCAGGAAGAAAATCACGATGACATTGGATGCAACATGGAAACTTCATATTTAGGATATGAAGATTATTTTGATATTGATGAAGAAGCAAATGTGTGTTTGAGAAGACACAATAGGGCACTTTTCCATAAGGAGGTTTTTTCTGATAATGATGACATTAATGAAAAGATATGTAACATGAATTCCTCCTCAGAAATAGTAAATTTGAGAAGACCTTCGAAAGAAGAAATGGATAGAATTACTGTAGAAATGATAGCCCAAGTGCAAAATAGAGGCATGGTAGCAAATGGTACTAGTGGAAAAGCTGTAGGAATGTTTATAAAGAACACCAACTCCAAGGAACCCAATGAAAATAGATCAAAGGGTGAACATCTAGTGAGGTTCAAAAATGTGAAAGGTAAGAAGTGGGAACCTAAGGGAGTTGGAGCTGAAAAGATTCCTACTGTTCAAGACAAGAATCATTAGAGTGAAGTGGAAAAGTTAGTTGGCACAATGACTAGAGCTGAAAAGGTAAAGGTCACAGCTACAACCAATATATCAGATAAACAAAAAGACAATAAGGCAAAACAGATTGAGTTTCCTCCCTCTATCCCTATTGACATGTTGGCTGTGTTGTCTTAGATAAATGTCAAGGTTCCATTGTCAGAATTTTTAAGGATCCCTAAACATAAGGATAGGGCTCTTGCATGGGTAGATAATGTCCATGATAATGATGTTGCATGCAATGAACCTTAGGATAAAGCTTTGAAAGAAGTGGAGGTCCAAGGATTGGTATCTCACATACCACCTATATATTTGGACAATTCTGTCAATGTTAGCCTTAAAAACATTGACCCATTCTTTCTGAGTATCATTGTGAATGGGATGAAATTAAGAAATTGTATGATTGATTCAGGTGCTTCCAATACTATCATGCCTTTCAAAATTATGGAAAAGTTAGGCCTCAAAGTTGATACAAATCAAGGTAGATGTTGTGCAATGGATTAGAGAGAAGTATTGGTCATTGGGACTATAAATGCAATGCCATACAGATTGGCAGCCTATCCAGAGAAAGAACTAACTATGAGTGTCTTGGTAGTAGGCATTCCACCCCATTATGGGATGTTATTTTCTAGGAAATGGAGTGCTACCATGGGTGGAAGTTTGCAGTGCGATTTGTCTTTTGCAACTTTCAATTTGGATGGTCAGTCCATTAGGATTGAAAGGGAACCAAGGGTAACTTATATGATTGAAAAGAATATTGATAATGAGGTTACCTACTTTGTAGATACTAATGTCAATGCTTTTAGAGTTGAGGTCACTTTACTTGAGAAGGAGCCTATATTGCCATGTATTGCTGAAGAGATAGGTTGTAGGTTTGTGAAGGGTGATTTGTGGGTGATGTACTTTGATGGTGCTAGCTACAAAGATGGAGCAGGAGCAGGTAATTTTACTCATATCTCCTAGTGGGAGCACTTACAAGCTTTCTTTCACATTGAATTTCTCTTGTACCAATAATATAGCAGAGTATGAAGCATTATTGCTAGGATTGAGATTGGCACACAAGCATGGAATTAAATATATAAAATTCATTGGGGACTCTGAGTTAGTGGCATCCCAAATAAGATCAGTGTATGCTTCAAAGAACAAAAGGTTGAAGCAATATAGGAATGCTATGTGGGATATGATTGAGTATTTTGATGCCTTCAACATTGCATGGAAGGATAGAAGTAATAACAAGATGGCTGATTTGTTAGCCAATATAGAAATCAATCCTGGTGACATTACTTTTGCTGGCCTCTCTAAAGTTTAAATTCAGACTAGGCCTAGTATACTAGACAATGTTGAGAACTGGCAAGTTTTTGAAGATGACCAGGATATCTTAAGATTTATGAATTGTAAAGACCAATATCATGGTCAGGAGTTAGATTGTTCAGCCTTGGTTAAGATTACAAAAGGAAAAGAAGTTGTCATTGGTAATGAAGTCCTACAACTTAAGACTAACAAGGTTCCCAAGGGACTTGTTGTTCTAGAAAATGTATTTGATAATCAGGATAGAGTTCAGATAGGTACTAAGAGGGAAGACCAAATGAATCTAGAAGAAATAAATCTTGGTACACATGAGGCACCTAAGAAGGTCTACATTGGTAGAGAAATGTCTCACAAGGTAAGGAAGTCCTTAATTGAGTTATTAAGAAAATTTAGGCATGTTTTTGCATGGTCATATGATGACCTAAAGGTTTATAGAGAAGACTTGTTCCAGCATATTATTTTTTTGAAGGAAGATGCTAAACCCTTTAGGCAAAAACAAAGGCCTATAAATCCTACCTTGGAACCTAAAATGTAGGAAGAATTAATGAAGTTAAGAGATGTTGGAATTATAAAGCCCATTAGGCATTCTTCTTGGGTGTCAAATTTGGTCCCTGTTAGGAAGAAGAATGGAGACATCAGACTATGTGTGGATTTTAGAAATCTAAATGTCTCTTCTCTAAAGGATAACTACTAATTGCCCAATATGGAAGCTATGTTGCAAAGAGTGACTGGGTCTGATTTGATGTCTATGATGGATGGTTTTTTTGGCTATAATCAGGTAATTGTGAAAGAATCAAAACAATTTAAGACAAATTTTACTACACCTTGGGGGACATATGTTTATGTGAGAATGCCTTTTGGTCTCACAAATGTTGGTGCAACTTTTCAGAGGGCAATGGATGTTGCCTTTGCAGATTTTATAGATGATTTCCTTGTTGTTTATCAAGATGATTTAACTGCATATTCCAAGAAGGAAGAGGATCATTGATTTCATTTGGAGAAGATATTTGTGAAAGCTTTGGAATATGGCATTAAATCCAAGGAAATGTGCATTTGGTGTGACTAAGGCAAGTTGTTAGGCCACCTAGTTGGAAAGAAAGGAATCAAAATTGATCCAGAGAGGGTGGCAGCTATTGAAAAATCCCTAAGCCAAAAAATGTTAAAGGAATTCAATCTTTCTTTGGCTAGGTGAATTTCTTGAGAAGATTTTTTACAAATTTTGCGGAGGTTACTAGGCCAATATCCAAGATGTTGAAGAAAGGTTCTGAGATCAAGTGGGAAGGTGAGCCTGATGAAGCTTTCAAGAATATCAAGCAGGCTATCAAAGATGCACTTGTACTTAAAGCACCTGATTACAATATCCCAATGCATATATTTTCCTTTGCATCTTTCCATACTGTTGCTGCAGTCTTACTGCAAAAGAATAATGAGGGTTATGAGCAGCCTATTGCATTTTTTAGTAAATCTTTGTAGGCTGCTAAACTAAAATATGATATCAATGAAAAACAAGCATATGCACCGGTGAAGGCTATAAAGGCTTTTAGGTGCTATCTGATGGGAGGAATTGTGATTGCTTTTGTACCAAGTGCAGCAATCAAGGATATTTTTTCATAGCAAGAGGTGTCTGGAAGGAGATGTAGATGGATAAATAGAATTCAAGAGTTCAATAATGATATCCAGGTTACCAAATTGGTTAGAGGATAGGGATTGGCAAAATTGATGGCTCAATCTAATCTAGAAGCAAACCAGATAAACCAGACTGAGATTGATTATACTTGTGATATGGATGATTGTATTTGGTATCAAGATATTATCTTCTACTTAAGAAACATGATATGTCCAATAGGTATGGATGATAATAAGAAGAGGACTTTGAAGCTACAGGCCATCAAGTATGTGATTATAAAATGCAAATTATATAGGAAAAATTTGGATTGCATACTTTTGAAATGTGTTGATGAAAATCAAGCTGACAAGTTATTAAAAGAAATGCATGAGGGAGTTTGTGGAGGACATTACATGGGTAAAACCACTAAAAAAATCTTGAGAGTAGGATTCTGGTGGCCCACAATCTTCAAAGATGCAGAGAAACTGGTAAGAAGGTGTGATGCTTGTCAAAGATTCTCTGGTAAGCTTAAATTTTTAGGTAATGTGCCCTTGAGGCTAGTTGAAGTGCAGGCTCCTTTCCAACAATGGGGAATAGATTTCATAGGGGAAATACCAAACAAGTCTAGTGGAGGACATTCTTGGATATTAGTTGCTACTGATTATTTCACTAAGTGGGTAGAAGCTATCCCTACAAGAAATGCAACTATTAAGGTGGTCACTGATTTTTTATTGAATAATATTGTTACAAGGTTTAGTTGCCCTAAAAGGATAGTCAGTGATAATGCAATGTGCTTTAGGTCTGCTGAGTACAAAGATTTCTACAAAGGTTTAGGAATTCAGATGTCATATTCTTCACCTTATCATCCACAGGGAAATGGATAGCCTAAATCAACCAATAAGAGTTTGATAAAAATCCTCAAGAGAATCCTTGATAAGAATAAAAGAGCATGGAATTCAAAGTTACCATTAGCTGTATGGGCTGACAGGGTAACTGTGAAGAAGGCAATTGGTTGTGCACCATTTGATTTAGTATATGGGATACATGCAAGGATGCCTCAAAATAACTTATTGGACATGTATAAGTTTGTTCAATTGTATGATGATGAAATGCAGTTAAGAATTGAAGATCTCATCAGGTTGGATGAAACTAGAAGAGAATCAGCCTCAAGAAATGCCAAGTTACAATTACAGGTTAAAAATCTGTATGAAAAAAAGATTGTTGAAAGGAGGTTCGAACTTGATGACTTGGTATTAGTCTAGAATGCTAGATTTGAAGATAAAGGCAAACATGGAAAATTTGATCCAATCTGGCTAGGACCATATCATATTCATGAAAGATGGGGACAAGATTCCTATATTGTCAAAGAATTAAATGGTGATAATCAAGAATTGCTAGTTCATGGACAGTTCTTGAAAAAATACTTGAATTGAAGGTATTTATCTTTCCATGAATAGTAGTTAGGTCTGTATATGTTTTATATTCTATATATTGGTGTGTTTCTCTCTTCCTAGTTTTGCCTTAGTTTGTAGAGTTTTGTCTTGTGCTCTCTGCTGTTGTCTTTTCCAGTAGGTGGTCTGCTCAACCTGTGATTCTAGATCCTTGCCATGCCTACAAGAGGCATACATCCCCAGATAGAGCCACTGTTAGCAGCTAAAAGAATTTTATGTGGCTATATATTTTTCCCTGGTCTTTACAAGCGTTTTCCCTACTTCTGGCCTCAAACCCTAGCTCAAATTTTCAAATTTCTAGCCGTTGGTGAGAAGAAACCCTAGGTCAACCTGACATTTGATATATTCTTGTGTTACCTTTTTTTCATTCACTTAAGTCACAAATACCCATGTGCTAAATTGCCCTTGTTTGCTGATGACCACTTTATATGTTATATCATTAGGGCCCCCTTTAATATTTATGTCTAAGCCTAAGTCTCCCGAGATTAATTTTCCTAGGTGTCAACCTTCAGAAAATGTGTGGTTGTCATCACATCTTAGGTTTCCTATTGTCAAAATTTTTGACATGTGGTATAGTGACCAGTAGCCATCTATCCAGGTGGGCCCGTTTGTGGGCAGGGTTTTCCTATAGTTATACAGCGAAATGCATCAATGACTATTGTTATACTGTTGGATAAAGTTGATGCCCTTTTAAGTGTCGCGGTATAGCGATGACCGTTCGATGCAAAGGTGGATGAGATGGTGGGTGGGGCCTTAAGTTTCCAGGTCACACTCACATGTATGTTTCCAATTGGTTGAAGTAGGGGTGATGTGGTGGCTGACAAAACCTTGCTATTAAAGAAGAATTCAAGAAGGGGCCCAGTCTTTGCAACGTGGCATGTTATGATTCGACGTATAGACAAGTGATGTATCAAACTGTGGGGTTGGACTTTTCAAAGGGTTAAACAATAGATTGAGCTGATGGTTGTCATTATATCGTTGATGAAAGATGCACACAATTTAACCTTGCGGTATAGCGATGACCGTTCGATCTTCCAGATGGTTGCAGAGTGCTAGGTGGTTCCTCTGTCACCAGGTCATGCTGAGGTGCTCATGTTTCATTGGTCGAGCTTGTTGGTGATGGGGATGTTGTTAGTAGGGTTGGCCTTCTTAGATGGTTAAGGTGTGACAAGATCTGGTGGTTGTCATTTTACCACTGGGATAAGGTGCATGCTTTTTAAGGCCAGCGGTATAGCGACGACCGTTGATCTTGTTTGAAGTATGAAGTGGGTCCTTTGTCACCTGGTTTTGCTGACATGCATGTTTGTGATTGGTCATTGGATGGGTGACTTGGTAGTTGTCAATGGGGTCAGATTTTTCAAAGATTAAAGCTCAAATTGATCCTACGGTTGTCATTATATCGCTGGAATGAAGTGCATGATGTTTAAGTCAATGGTATAACGACAGCTGCTTGATCTTATTTGAAGGAAAGACAACGGTGGGTCCGATGTGCTACGTGATGCTGAGATGCTCATTTTTTATTGGCTGAAAGATTGATGATGTGGTGAAATAATTTTTAGGGCCTTATGACTATTGCAGAAATAAATAAGGGCCGCCCGATCTGTCGGGAAGAAATAAGATCGATGACCATATTTTAATCTAGCTAATTAACCATTGCCACCTAAAATTCAAATATTTTAAAGGGTTTCTTAGCAATAGAAGGACTAAGAATTCAATGTTTTGGTAGTCGATCTACATGGTAATATTTTGTGCTCACTGGTACAGTATGGCCCGAGGTATGATTGACTACAGAAGGTGTCTACATCATGGTGGTGGGTGAAATGGCCATTCAAGTTACATCGTAGTTGATGTTGCAGAGGGTAAAAATGACGGGTTTCTAGTCTTTTGCGTACCAATCAGGGATAGTGCCATTAATGAAGATCATTTTTGGATTTGATTGCCTTAGATTGCTTGGTTTTCCTCTCCTGCATGAAATTTTGATTGAATCTGGTTGGTGAGGTGGTTGCAACCCTAATTCTGTCCTAGCTATCTGAAGCTTGTTGCATCCTTTCCAAAGGATTCCAGGGTAGCTAGTGACTATATATTGTTGTCTATTATATGTAGTTGGGGATGATGATCATTCAAGTAATTGAACAAGGGAAGCTCAGGTTTTGAGTTTTATTTCCTTAGTATTTTGTCATTTTGCAATGTATTGATTATGATATTCTAATGAAATGCACTTGAATCCTGGTCTTAAACTTATGTATGTCTTCTTATTCTGATCCTACATTCTTATTTATTAATGCCACAAAGTGAGTTAGTATATGGTATACAAAGTATATTGTGAAATTGTCTTTGAGTTCTTGCCAAAGTCAGGATTAAATCCTTAAAGGTATTTTTAGAGAATCCATGTTTGAATAAGAATTTGATATCTAGGTATAAGATTTGAGAGGAATAATAGGCAAAGCACTTATTCTAGATTTGGGTGGGTTGGTGTTATGATCTTAGTTGATATATGTTTTTGGTGACTCTGCACCCTGGGGTAAGGCACTGGTCTATTTCCCGAAAGCAATTCATCATCATCAATCACACATTTAATGATAAAATCTTTAAAATCAATTTGTAAATGGTATAAATGCATAATATTTAGTGATTCCTTTCAAGAAGTGAATCAAGGGTACACCCGCTTGAGCATCTAGGCTCAAAGTGTAGGAAGATGCTTGTTGATCCTTGTTAATTGGCCCTTTTCCTTGCAAAATTTGGAGTGGCGATAGAGTTAGTGACATTAGTTTTTCAATCATAGTGTAAACCTGCAAGTAGAAAGAGGAGGGAAACCAACAATCTGAATTACTACAACATCCTTTCTGACTATTACTTGCGTCTTCATTTCTTCTTGTATGATTTCTAGGGTTATGATTAGGATAAAAACTCTATTGTTCATTCTGCAAAACCTTACTGTATGTCCAATCTTGTTGCATATCTGACAAACAATTCCATTGTTTCCATATCTTGGTCCAGGCTGATTGATTTGTGATCTGCAGTTTCTAGCAATGTGTCCAACCTTGTTGCATCTATAACATATTACTCCATTTCTTCTATTCATATGTTCAGTAGGTTTCTTATCTACATTGTTAGTATTCCTAAACATTCTACTACCGTCATTATTCTCAATAAATTTAGGTTTCTTGCATTCAATAGCTCTATGTCCAAAACCATGACAATTATAACAAAAACCATTAAGAGGTTTAAATTGCTTACCTGTGCAATCTCTCTTCATATGACCAATAGTATTACAGGCAAAACATCTACATTTGAATTCTCTTTGCATACCTTTGGGTGATTCCTCTTGCTTCAGTGATTCTTCTTCTTTAGGTGTATCTTCAGATTTGGTGATCTCATTAGACTTCTTCTCATCTACGCTTTCAGATATTTTTAGATCTAGTTCCTTGCTTTCATCATTTTCTTTAAAAGTGTTGAATCCAAGACCAGTCTTATCATAGAATGGTTTTTGATAAGATATTTGTTCATCAATCTTCTCACTAGTTGAATATAGTCTTTCAAGTTGTTTTTTGGATTGAGTCAGTTCACCTTTCACAATCTTATTGTATTTCTCAAGTTCAGCATACTGCAAATTTACTTTCTCAAGTTCAGATGTTACTTTACCAAGATTAGATTTTAGTCCTTCATTTTCATTCTTTAGAATTTTATTCTCAGATTTTAGATTTGCTTCGTTCTTGCCATTTCCATCTTTCAAACTAAGCTTCAAATTTTCTATCTTCAGTTCATGCTTAAGGATCTTATTTTCTTTTTCTAAATTGTGATCACAATCTTCAATAAAAACTTTAGATTCCTTTTCAGATCTCAGATCTTCCAACTTGTTTTTCAATTTCTCAATGAGGTTCTTTGTATCATCATATTTTCTTTTCAAAGTATCTTTTTCAATAGTAAGAAAGTCAATTTGTTCAAGAGCTTCTTCAAGATTCTTGTTCAAGAGCTTCTTCAATGAGGTTCTTTGTATCATCATATTTTCTTTTCAAAGTATCTTTTTCAATAGTAAGAAAGTCAATTTGTTCAAGAGCTTCTTCAAGATTCTTGTTCAAGAGCTTCTTCAATGAGGTTCTTTGTATCATCATATTTTCTTTTCAAAGTATCTTTTTCAATAGTAAGAAAGTCAATTTGTTCAAGAGCTTCTTCAAGATTCTTCTGTAGTTGATCCATATCCATAGAGATCTTACTCAAGCTTCTAGGCTTTCCTTGAATGATTCTTTTTTGAGTAACTAAGCTCTGATACCAATTGTTAGAAATGGGGAATACTGAGAGGGGGGGTGAATCAATATTCTACAAACTTTTAATTTTACCCAATTATGGATATAATAGATTATCTTTATACATACATAACATAAGAAGCTAAAGAACATGCCTAGCAATAAAACCAAATAACTCATAACACATTATTTGTTCTCGAGGGAACCCTGGCCAAGGGAAAACCCTGATGGGGATGGTACGCACAAAGATCCACTAATCAAAAATATCTTGTTAAGGATGTTGACCATGTTAGGAGTCTATTACAAGCATATAGTGTATCAGTCCTGATTAAGGGACTATAGGCCTTGTTAGAAGCCTCAACCCTGTTAGGAGTTGCCAGTACAAAATGTGATTACCAGATGAGCCCACTGCCAAAACATGTAATGTATAATATACACTGGTTACAAAAGAAGGTCAAGGTACATAACCTTATGCTTCTTGCATCAATATCTCTTCACTGATCTTTCACTATCGCTATTACATATGCATCATATATTTTGCATCATGTCACTACTTCATTACATTTCATTACTTCACATCATTTCTCTCTTTACAATTACAATTACATTTATACAAATAAATTTATCCAAGATTTAACATCTAGGATGTCATCCCTTTATATTTTTAACTCATTATTTTGATAAACAAAATAATCCCTTAACTCTTTACTAATTCTATCTTCATATTCTGTCCTGTCGGCTTGACACTGTCTTCGGTAAAACTATCATAACTTCTTCCGTACATGTCGTATTGACTTGCACTCTGAGATGGGTGATCAATAGACATCATAGAGTCTATGTTCAAGTGTGCAAGCACTGAACTTACTCTAATCAACATCACAAACAAAAACTATGTCCAGGTTCACTGGTAAAAATACTGTCTCATACTTAGACAATTTGCATTGCGCTCTGTCATACTAGCTCTTTGACCTGTGCGATCTTCATGTGGATCATATGTTTCCATAATGACAACATCTATGTAATCAACTCAGCCAAATTGCCAACATTACTTGCATTGTAATTGGCCGTAACTGGGAAGGGCTTACAGCTCGGCACATTACATGTAATCAGTGTTTTCATGAATAAAGACTTCTATTTCACTGTAGATCTGATGTTGTTATTGTGTATTTCCACTGCATATTGGTTTGGATGAAAGGTCGGTCAGTCCTTAATTGGATCCACCCACCTTCAATACTTTAATTGATCAGATGAGTTTATGCATATAGCATAGATTTGAATATTTTCAATTTGAGTTGTATGTGTATCATATCAGAATTGTATTAGTTTAACCATTGATTCAGTAAAATATCTTAACCGAGTGGACTTAATAGTCTTATATTTTACTATGACATTCATTGAATGTAAATTTTTATCTTGATGACCCCTTAGTGAATGCTAGTCATAAGTTAACTGTTAGTGTTAAATCCTATAACCAAGTCACACCTAATAGTGTGTATTGTAACCTTTAATAGGGTTGGCTCCTAATAGAGCTCACTTCAAAAGAGTGAAATTTTTGGGTTACCAGTCCCAGGTGGTTTTTCCCTTTGTAGGGTTTCCATGTTAAATCATTGTGTTAATGTGTTACTTGTTATGATTGTTTTACTTTCATACTTTATATACTATATAGTTGATTTAATCGGTAATCATAGTTTGGATAATAACCAGTAATTGGTAAATGAACAAACAATTTTCTATTTTATGTTACTGAGTTGCATAATAAGTTTGATTTAGTACATCTTTGGGTATGGGAATGTGGGATAAATGATTGAATTGATTCACCCTCCCTCTCAGTTATTCTAACAATTGGTATCAGAGCATATTGGTTTCTTGGAGGAAGTTTCAAGGACTTAAGCAGAAAGATCTCAAGATGTATAAAAGAGAGGTACCTAAGCTGAACAAGGACAACTTCACAACATGGAAAAGCAGGAAGAGGCTACACATATATGGAATTGGAGATTTTGCACTACATCTACTAGACAATGGCTACTTACAACCGACTATTGGACCTTTAACAATTGATCCGT
Source organism: Chamaecyparis obtusa (assembly GCA_027943335.1). NCBI lineage: Eukaryota > Viridiplantae > Streptophyta > Pinopsida > Cupressales > Cupressaceae > Chamaecyparis > Chamaecyparis obtusa. The sequence goes on along the minus strand of BSBK01002768.1, from coordinate 1,671,459 downwards.
TGAGAGGAAAACATGAACACAATATAACTATGATAGAGATATTTGCTGCTCTAACTGATGCTGAATTTGAATATATCAAAGGATGCACTACAATGAAAGAAATGTGGGAAAAACTTGCACTTATTCATGGTGGTGATGTGAATGTAATGAGAGATAGAGCTAAAAGCCTTAGAGGAAGGTTTGATGACATGAAGATGAAATAAGGAGAGAATATCACACAATACTCTAACCGAATCAAAGAGGTGGTCAATGTAATATGAGGAGTAGGAGGTATTATTTCTAAAGATACTGTGGTGAGTAAAATACTGAGAAATTTGTTACTTGTTTATGCTATTAGAATATCTACTATTCATGAGATGAGATGTGCACTTGGAAGTAATCTTACACTTGACATTTTGATTGGTAAGATGACTACATTTGAGTTGAATAATTATGACAATAGTATTGTACCGAGTGTTGAATCTACTTTTATGTCTTCATTAAAGATTAGTGATTCTAGCAGTAAACATAACATAAGAAATGAAAGTGACACTGACACTGAGGATGAGCTTGATGAGCTTGAGGCACTTATGGCTAGAGGACTTCAGAAAGGTAAAGGAAGATATAAAGGGAAGTTACCTTTAGCTTGTTTTACTTGTAAAGAAATTGGCCATATTGCTACTAGATGTCCTAATAGGAAAGAGAAAGATAAAGACAATGATAGATCTGGTGATAGGAAGTTTGGTAGAAGAAATCACATAGGAGACTGACACTCTGAAAAAAGAAACAACCAAGATTACAAAGACAAAGGAAAGAAGGCATGTTACCTTGTTGAAGATGAAGAAGATAGTACCGACACTGACACTGATGAAGATATTGAGGTAGTGTTTGTTGCATTGAAAGAAGATTTAGAAGAAGAGGAAATGTATGTAGAAACAACACTCATATCTAAAGTTAGTAAAAATGATACATGGATTATTGATAGTGGCTGTACACATCATATGACTGGTGATGAAGAGAAATTTGAATATCTTGAACACTACAATGGAGGATTAGTCAAAATGGGAAATGACACACCTTGCTTAGTGAAAGGATAAGGATCAATCTTATTGAATGATAGGATTAGATGTGATAATGCATACTGGGTGAAAGGAATTAACTATAATCTATTGAGCATTGTACAGTTGAATGATTCAGGTCACTGAGTTGAATTTGACAGTAAGAAGGTGAAAATCTATAATGGAACTAGAAAGATGGTTGGTACCAGAGGACAATCAAAAGGTAATTTATTCTATCTTGAAAATGATGATACTTCTTGTTTATTGGAAAAAATTGAAGATGCATGATTGTGGCACAAGAGATTATGTCATGTGAACTTTGATAACATGGTTAATATCAGTAAAAAGAGAAGAGTTAGAGGTTTACCAAGTCTAATTAAGCGTAATCATGTTATGTGCAATCAATGTCAGAAAGGAAAAATGACTAAATCTAGCTTTAAGAGAAAAGACTATTCTTCTAAAGGAATTTTGGATTTGGTACATACCGACTTATGTGGTCCTATGAGAACTTAGAGTTATTATGGTGACAAATAGTTCATTTTATTTGTTGATGACTAGTCTAGGATGATGATAGTTATGTTCTTAAAAGAAAAATATGAAACTTTCAAATTATTTAAGTGGTATAAAGCTAAATTTGAAAAAGAAACCGGGAAAGACCTTAAATGCTTAAGATCTGATAGAGGAGGTGAATTTATTTATGATGAATTCACTAATTTCTATAATGAGCATGAAATCAAAAGACAAGTTTCTACACTGAGGACACCACAAGAGAATGGTATAGCTGAAAGAAGGAATTGATCTATTATTGATTGTGCCAAAACATTAATGATTGAGAAGAATATTGCACAAATGTATTGGTGAGAAGCTATTAGTACTGTTGTATACACCTTGAACGGAGTTCAACTAAAGAAAGACACAAGTAAGACACCTTATGAGTTATGGTTTGGCTACACACCGAATGTAAGTTATTTTAGGATTTTTGGAAGAAAATGTTACATTCTGAAAGATGATAGAAATGGAAAATTTGACTCTAAGAGTGATGAAGGAATATTTCTAGGATATTCTACTAAGAGTAAAGCTTACAAATGTTTGAACAAGGTTACAAATAAAATGATTGAAAGTACTAATGTGAAAGTTGATGAGTTTGCTAAAAAGAATGAAGAAGAAAGAATGAAGGAACCATAAGACTATGGTAGGTATACATCTATTGAAAATCCAAACTATCTACCAAAGCCATAGGCTGAGTCTACCAAGCATCAGGAAAATGCTACCGAGAATCAACAAATACAAATTGAGAATCAGGAAGAAGCTACTGAGGAATAAAATGAACCTAAACCAGATGATGAGAAAAGAAGAGAACAAAAGATGGCAAGATTTATCAGAAGACACCATCAAAAAAACCAAATAATTGGAGATAGACAAGTTGGCATGATGACCTGAAGTAAGTTAAGAAAAAATACATGCTTAGTTTGTGAATTTGAATCTAAGAATGTTAGAGATGCACTTGAAAATGAGGAATGGATTAAGGATATGAATGAAGAAATTGAACAAATTGAGAAAAAAAAGACATGGACATTGGTACCGAGACCAAAAGATAAAAATGTAATTGGTACTAAATAGATTTTCAAAAACAAGTTAAATGATAATGGAGAAGTAACTAGAAACAAGGCAAGACCTGTATGCAAGGGATATGCACAATAAGAAGGAATAGACTATGGTGAAACTTTTGCACCTGTAGCAAGACTTGAAGGAGTCCATATATTGCTTGCATATGCTGCACATAAGAACTTAAAAGTATATCAAATGGATGTGAAATTAGCATTTCTGAATGGAATTCTTGAGGAGGAGGTCTACATAGAACAACCTGAAGGTTTTTTTGATCTGAATCAGGAAAAGCATGGTATGTAGACTGCACAAAGCTTTATATGGATTGAAACAAGCACCGAGAGAATGGTATGAAAGAATGCATGCTTATCTTATTAGTAATGGCTTTGTAAGGACAAGTGAAAATAGTAATTTGTACATGAAAGGAGAAATTGATGATAATATTTTGATTGCTGAAATTTTTGTTGATGATATAATCTTTGGAGGACATGATTTGATTTGCAAATCTTTTGCTGATGAGATGAGAAAAGAGTTTGAAATGTCAATGTTTGGAGAAATTAAATTCTTTTTAGGTTTGTAGATTATACAACAAAATGATGGGATTTTCATCACACAATCAAAATACATTAAGTATTGAAAACTTTTGGCATGGAAGATGCAAAACCAGTAGGAACACCAATGGTGACAGGATGTAAATTGACTAAATATGAAAAATCAACCGAGGCAAATCAGACTGTGTATAGATCAATGATTGGAAAACTACTGTATGTAGTACACAGTAGGCCTGATATAGCACATGTTGTTGGTATTGTGTCAAGATTTTCTACCAATCCTAAAGAATCACATATGGTTGTTGTTAAAAGGATTCAGAGATATTTGAAGAAAATTGAGAACTATGGTTTATGGTACATAAAGGAAGGAAAATTTGAACTCTGAGTTTACACTGATGCAGATTAGGCTGGAAATATTGATGACTAGAAAATCACAACCGGTGGAGCATTCTTTTTAGGAGAAAGGATTGTAACATGGATAAGCAAGAAACAAGCTTACATTTCTCAGTCTACTGCTGAAGCAGAGTATGTTGCTTCCACTGCTAATTGTTTAAATATTGCATGGATAAAGAAAGTGTTGGAAGGAATGAATGAGGTGATCACTGATCCAATGATTATTTATTGTGACAACACTAGTGCTATAAACATTTCAAAGAATTTGGTGATGCACTAAAAAACAAAGCACATATCTATTAAGTATCATTATTTGAGGGAACAAGTACAAGAGAAGCAAGTCAAACTTGAATTTGTGAAGTCTAAAGAACAACTTGCTGATATTTTTACCAAGCCCTTACCGAAGGACACTTTTGAGTACTTGAGGACTAGGCTAGGGGTTTGTCCCCTATCTATCGATCATTGAGATGATCAGGAGTTTGCATCAACCTATACTTTATCAGAAAAACACTCATGTTGATGCACACAGCTCACATTTTAGGTTTTCTAAGGTTGTAAAAGATTATAGAAGCTGGAATAGGAATTGTATATCAGTACATGAAGGTACTTGATCTAGACCGAACAACATAGATAACTTGGCTATTGTAGAGCTGTTTATTTTCTTTGGCATTATTGTCAAAGGGAGAGAGGTTTCTATGAAATATCTATTAACGAGAACATAAAGAAAGAATCAGAGAGTTGAAGAAGATCAAATCTGTAGGGAGAGTCTACATGTAATGTTGTTGAGATGTAATGTAGTAATTGAACATATTAAATATCAAGCTAGGGAGAGCTTTACCAAGTTATAAAATTTACTTATATAGTTGTAGAGCTGATGTTTGGCATGTGTATGGCATATTTCATATTTTTTGTGTTTCCATCAATGCCAAAGGGAGATATTGATGAACTACAACTGATTGTATATCTTGATGAACTAAAGAAATAATGATTAGAGATCACTGAGCTACTAAAGTAATTTTGTAAGATGATTAAATCAGTCAATATGTTGTCATTGATGACAACTAGTTTTGACGATACTTATCATGATAGTTACAAACATCTGAATATGTGTAGAAGGAAGAAATGATGAAGACGTGAGATATCTACATAAGGAGAAGATGGATATGACAGATAAGGATAAGGTATACATTGGGTAACTTAGTGATGATTCTATGACTTTATATTGTTGACTCGAGCATGTTACATTATTCTATTATGAAGAAGAGATTTGAATTGAACAAGTTAATGTCGTTAATTGAAGAATTTATGTATACACCGAGCTAGTGCTATGTATACCGAGTGATAGTAATAACCAAGTTAGTTATCACTGACGCATTCAGTATTTACCGAGTATGGATGAAAACATTAAATGCTAAGTTTAGCCGACTGAAATTGATGAGCTATAAATTGTTATGATTTTGAGGTTAAAAATAAAGTTTGTTATAAGATCTATGATTGACAAAATTCAAGGATGATCTAAAGGATGATATTGAAATGTCTTATAGACACATCTGTCGAGGAAGGTTTAAGAGGAAAAATGGACGAAGATGATTAAGAGGCAAAATTCGATGGCTGATATGAAAATGGTTTACTTGTCTATTTAAGAGACATAATTTTCATTGTTGGGATATGCTGGGGGAAGTTGATACAAACAAAACCAAGCTATAGACATAACCAAGCATTAGAGAACTAGACACTGAGTGAAGTAAGTTGAAGAAATTGAGGAAAGTGAATTGATATATTGATTTGATGAGTTTATAGGCATAACATAGATCTGAATATTTTCAATTTGAGTTGTATGTGTATCAGATTAGAACTGTATCAGTTTAACCATTGATTCAGTAAAATCTCTTAACCGAGTGGACTTAATAGTCTTATTTTCTACTATGACATTCATTGAATGTAAATTGTTATCTTGATGACCCCATAGTGAATGCTAGTCATAAGTTAACTATTAGTGTTAAATCCTCTAACCAGGTCACACTTAATAGTGTGTATTATAACCTTTAACAGGGTTGGCTCCTAACATAGCTCACTTCAAAAGAGTGAAATTTTTGGGTTACCGGTTCCAGGTGGGTTTTCCCTTTCTAGGGTTTCCATATTAAATCATTGTGTTAATGTGTTACTTGTTATGATTATTTTACTTTCATACTTTACATACTGCATAGTTGATTTAATCGGTAATCACAGTTTGGATAATAACTGGTAATCGGTAAATGAATAAATAATTTGCTATTTTATATTACTGAGTTGTAGAATAAGTTTGATTTAGTACATCTTTGGATATGGGATTGTGGGCTAACTGATTTAACTAATTCACCCACCCTCTCAATTATTCTAACAACTATGATGGATATGTTGAGGTAGAGTGCAACTAGGCTTGAAGCCATAGAGACAACCTAGAGAAGAGGTGCACATCTTGAAGATGTTAGTGATGAAGAAGAGGTAGAACCTAATCCTAAACCTAAAGTTGAACACAATGAGGAAAGACTTTTGAGAGTTTTGTCTAAGGCTAACTCTAGACTTGCGGTTAAAGTTTCTTGTTATGATGGAAGACTTGAGACCGATACACTTTTGGATTGGATCTCTAAGATGGATATATACTTTGAGTATGAAGGTACTCCCAATAATAAGAAGGTTAAGATAACAATCACAAAGTTGAAAGGTCACACATCTCTTTGGTGGGATCATTTGCAAACTGAGAGACAAAAGAGAGGAAAAGAAAAGATCAAGACATGGATGAAGATGCTTGGAAAGATGAAGAAGAATTTTCTTCCAACTAATTACCAAGTTAGTTTGATGAGAAAAATGGAAAATTTGAGACAAAAGGACATGAGTGTGAAAGAATATACTAAGGAATTTTACAAATTGGATATCAGATCTAGACATGTGGACGATGAAGTTGAGAAAGTGGCTAGATACCTGAATGGCTTGAGGACATCAATTCAAGATGAGATCATCTATGTTAAAATAGATAGTGTGGAATAAGCATACCAATTTTATTTAAATGCAGAAGAACGATTGATAAAAAGACATGATCAAACATAGAGAGGAAGAAGTGGCAGATTTTAGAGAAGTAGAGGTAAAACTTATGGAGAAAATAGAAGATCTAATAATGTAGTACAAGATAAAGGATGGAAAGATGAACCTGCTAGTAGAAGAGGTAATTACTCTAGAGGTAGCTATACTGGTTACTCTAGGAATGACAATAGTGGGAAAAGAGAAGATAAATCTTGGTTTAAAGGTACTTGTTACAAATGTGGTGAAGGACATAGAGATTTTGAATGTACTAACTCTAGAAAGAAGATTGGAGGTAATAGCAGAAAACATTTGGCTTGTGAATAAGTAGAGGAATTATCTAATGAACCTGAACATGGTGAAAAATTGATGCTAAGAAGGATCTTGTGGAATGAAGAAGATGATGAGGAACCTATTTTGAGGAAACATTTGTTTAGAACCATGTGTAAGATCGCTGACAAATATTGAAAAGTAATAATTGATAGTGGAAGTTTTGATAATTTGGCATCTAAAGAGCTGGTTAACAAGTTGCAGTTGTAGAGATCGAGACACCCTAAGCCTTACCAGATTTCTTGGATCCAGAAGGAGCATAAACTACTTGTAAGTGAACAATGCCTTGTTAAATTCAAAATTGGGAATTATCATGATGAAGTCTTGTGTGATATTATGCCTATGGATTATTGTCATATTCTTTTGGGTAGACCTTGGCAATATGATAGGAAAGATTTGCATGATGGTAGATTGAATCAATATACTATTTGGATGGATGGAAAGAATCAAATATTGTTGCCTTTAGTAGAGAGGTTTAATGAAGGTCACTGTACTATGGTTAGAGTATGCTTGGTTGATGGTAAAACATTTACAAGAGGAATGAAATTGTTAGGAATAGTCCCAAGAGATAACTGAGAGGGGGGGGTGGGGGGTGAATCAGTTATCTACAAGATTCAATTCTTTATCCAATTAAGTATAGAAGAACATTAAGCATAAACACAACAAGATAACAATTAACACAACACCACAATTTTGGTTATGGGGAAACCCAAAATAGTTAAAAAATATGGTGGGAATTAGCACCCACTATAAACTGCACTAGAGTATAATTATTCCTATTAAAAGATCTTGCAACCATGTTAGGAGTTGATCTTTACAATGTATGAAGTACAGTGACCTGGTCAAAGTTCAAACCCTGTTAAGAGTCTTTTATGATTAAACCTATTAAAGGTGAGGACACAATGTCCAGGACCACACTGCTCAAATGGTGAAGGTTGCAACCTTCTGCACAACAAATACACACTATATCTGGATCTTGGTGAATTGTGAATTAGATCTATTGTCTTGATCAGTTCCAATGAATAGCATACTCTCTGCTTCTTCACATAGATCTTCAATTGATGATTGATATATCTTTACTGGCCCAATACTTTGCACCTTCTTCTCTGCTTACTTCTTCTCTTCTTCTTTCTCATTAGTGATCACAATTGACCGGCTATAAGTAGCCTTCTCCAAAAGATATAATCAAGTCATCTTATTACAAACTTCTTGAAATCATATTAGAGAAACAATACAACTCTTCAATAACATCTCTAATGGCTAAACTAAGCATGCAATACAAAAAGGAATTTGCAACCCAAAATGAGTAGATGCATTGCTTCACACTGTCGGCTCCACCAAATTAACTCAAACTTTACTTTCAAGCTAAAATACATTATGGGCTCTTAACCAAACATCCTTAGCTCATAACCAAAACACAAAACAAAACACAAATACCATAATGATAGGTGCAACTACTAACACAATATAAACACTGTCGGCTCTCAACAAATAATCTCCTAAAACTGTAACTGGCAAATAGAAACACCATAACTCAACTTCACCTGCACAAATAAATTTTCATCCATGAAGATAGCTTCAAAAACATGTCTACAAAACAAATATAAATGCACAAGGCTCCATCATAACCATACTGTGAATCACATACAAAACTCTTCTTGCAACACTGTCAGGAACACTACTATTACAAACAACTGCACAACTACTTGATATGTAGAATAATTTAATGCTGCTATTACATACTCTGCTTCTACTATTGACTGAGAAATACAATTATGCTTCTTGCTTTTCCAAGTAACTATTCTATCTCCAATAAATATTTCTCCTCCTGAGGTTCTCTTTCTATCATCAATGCAACCTACCCAATCTGCATCTGTATACACATGAAGTTCTACATTCTCCGAGTTAGGATACCATAAACCATAGTCTATAGTTCCTTTCAAATATCTGAATATCCTCTTTACTACCATTAGATGAATTTGTTTATGTTTAGTTGCAAATCTTCCAGCAATACCAACTTCATAAGAAATATCTGGTCTAAATTGAGTAAGATATGAGTTTACCAATCATAGACTTATATAGAGTCTTATCAACTATTGTAGAATCATCATCTTTTCAAAGCTTGCTTCCTATTATCATGGGGGTTCTTACTAGCTTGCAATATTCCATCTTGAGCTTCTTTAATATCTCTTTCACATACTTAAACTAATTAATGAATATACCTTTGTCTATCTGCTGCACATTAAATCCCCAAAAGTACTTGATAGGTCCAATCATGCTGATTTCAAATTTTCTCTGCATCTATTTAGAAAAATATGCACTAAGCTTGTCATTACCACAAAAAATAATGTCATCAACAAAAATAGCAACTAGTAATAATCCTTCAGGTGTCTCTCTTATGAACAAGTTACAATTGTAGCTCCTTTCTTGAATTTGATCTTTGTCAAGTAACCATCTAGTCTTTCATACCATGCTCTAGGGGCTTTCTTTAGTCCATAGAGCTCTTTCTTCAGTTTGCATACCATGTCAGGTTTATCTAATAAACTAAATCCTTTAGGCTTCTCTATGTAGACTTCTTCCTTTAGTTCTCCATTCAGGAATGCTGACTTGCCATCCATCTGTATTACCTTAAAGTCTTTGTATGTTTCATAGGCTAGAAATAACTTTATAGCTTCCAATCTTCTTGTAGGGGAAAATGTATCAGAGTAATCAATTCCTTCTCTCTGTGCATATCCTTTACATACTAGTCTTGCTTTTTTTCTTACCACTATACCATCTTCATTCATCTTGTTTCTAAATATCCACTTGGTTCCAATCACATTTTTGTCACTAGGCCTAGGGACCAATTCCCATGTATCATACTTAACTATCTGATCTAACTCTTATTTCATTGCTTCATGCCAATCTGAATCATTACATGCATCTTCAACACTTAAACGTTCAATTTGTGAAAGTAAACATACCTCTTCATCAACCGTTGAACTTTTTTCTCTAGATCTTGTCATGACTTTTTTGTTATGATCTCCAATGATATCTTCTTTTGAATGGTATCTACATGTGAATTTTGGAACATTAGGTGTGACTCTCTCATCTATCTTCTATGATTCTTCTTCACTTAGTTCAGGTTCACTCATTAATACATCAATGTTGTCAAACATTTCTTCAACATCTACTTCTTTATTGATAGGTCTAGGTTCTTCTTCGATCATAGGTGCATAATCATAGAATCTCTCTTGAATCATAAAATTTTCATCAATCTTTACATGAGCACTTTCAATGATCTTATTCAATCTCAAGTCAAAACATCTATAGGCTTTTCTTTTAGTAGAGTAACCAAGAAAAACACCTTCGTCACTTCTTGCATCAAACTTTCCAACACCATCATCTCTCTTGATGTAACACTTTCTTCCAAAGATTTTGAAGTAATTAATTATAGGTACATTCCCAAACCATAGCACATAAGGTGCCTTATCTGAACCTGACATTAATTAAATTTTGTTGATAGTATAGACTGTAGTATTGTCTGCTTCTCTCCAATAGGTGTGTGCAACTTTTCCTTCAATCATTATAGTGTGCACTATGTCAAGCATGATCCTATTTCTCCTTTCTACAATCCCATTCTGCTGAGGGATTCTAGGTGCACTTAGCTGTCTCTTTATCCCATGTTCTTCATAATAATCATAAAATCTGTCAGAGGTGAATTCTCCTCCTCTCTGATCTTAGACATTTTATCTTTAATCCAGACTCATATTCAACTTTAGCTTTGAATATTTTAAACTTTTCAAATGCTTCAGATTTATCTCTTAGGAGAACAACCCACATCAATCTAAAATAATCATCAAAAAACAAAATAAAGTACCTTTCACCATAATATGATCTTGTTTGAGTAGGTCCACATAGGTCTGTATGCACTAGATCCAACTTTATCTCTGCTGAATTCTGCTTGCTTCTAAATGAGTTCTTTACATGCTTTCCCATCACACATTCCCTTCATATTGTATCAACTAGCCTTGCAATACTGGGGAGGTCTCTTACTGCCTTTACATTTCTTATCTTTACTATATTGTCAAAATTGATGTGACATAGTCTTTTGTGCCATAACCAACTATAATATACTTTTACAACAAAACAACTTGCTTCTTAATTAAGCTAAAAAACATTACCTTTAGTCTTTGAACCTCATGTAATCATTAATCCTTCCTTGTTATTAATGATGCACTTATTTTTTTTGAATTCCAACTGATGTCCTTTGTCAAGTAATAGTCCAACACTTAGTAAGTTGTGATGCAAACCATCAACATATAGAACATCATCAGTGTTATTCTTTCCATCGAAAGTGATAGCTCCTCTACCTATGATAGGTTTATGAGTGTTGTCTCCAAATCTAACCATGCCTCCTTTGTACTTATCTAGTTGTACAAATCTATATCTATCTCCTATCATGTGAGGTGAATAACCACTGTCAATGATCCAGTCTATCCTTATGTCTGCTTTTGAAATCAATGCTAGCTCTTGTGCTTTATTTTCATCTTCAATATCCATTTCATCAAAAATTTTATCCATATCTTCAATTGCAATAAATCCAATTTCATCTTGTCCTAAATCTTCATCTGTCACTCCATCTTCAACATAGTAACATTCTTTTGTATACTTAGGCTTGAAATTAGTTTTGTATTTCTTGACTCTTGTAGGGAACTTAGGTTCAAAATGACCAATCTTGTTACATGAAAAACATTTGAATGGTAGCTGACCTTCATATTTTCCTTTTCCTTTTCTTTCTTTCTTAGCAATCATAGCAATGAATTCTTCTAGTTCTTTATCCTCATCTTCATCATCAAAATTACCATAAGTGTTCAAAGATTTCTTACCATAGACTGAGGCTTTGAAATTTGTTTCACTTTTAGGCTCTGTCTTTAATCTTGATATCTCGAATGCTGAAATCTTTCCGATTAAGGTCTCTCTCTTGAAGTCTTCTAAAAACTGCATAGTCTCATCTAGGATGCTTATCTTGCTCTCATAATTTTTTGTCAAAGTAGTCATTAATTTATCCATTATGTCTTCTTCTGAAATTTCTCCACCATTGTTTCTGATTCCTGCAACTACTTCATTAATCCTTTGATTGTAGGCTCTGATGTTCTCTTCAGGTAGCATCTCCAAAGTGTTATATCTTTTCTTCCATGCTTTCTGTGCACATTCTTGTCTTGGATATCTCCTTCAAACATGTCTTCTAGATACTTCCATATTATGTAGGCTCTATTTACTTTCTTGATCTCTAAAAATTCATTGTCAGATAAGGCACTGATAAGGGCTTCTTTGGAAATTGCATTTTGAGTGAACATTTCCTTTTGTTTAATAGTTGCATCATCTTTTGCAAGGTCTTTTAGAGAGGGATCAACAACATGTTGAGTAGCTGCTTTAAAAATATCAAAACCAATGCAGTGCAAATGTGTTATCATTTTGTTCTTCTAGTCTAGATAATTCTCTCCATCAAACTTAGGACTTTATTTTCTAAAGAACGCCATCTAATCAACCTCAAGCTATTAAAATTTCTCTCTGAGGCACTTGGCTCTGATACCAATTGTTAGGAATAGTCCCAAGAGATAACTGAGAGGGGAGGGAGGTGAATCAGTTATCTATAAGATTCAATTATTTATCCAATTAATTATAGAAGAACATTAAGCATAAAAACAACAAGATAAAACTTAACACAACACAATTTTGGTTACGGGGAAACCCAAAATAGGTAAAAACCCCGGTGGGAATTAGCACCCACTACAAAATGCACTAGAGTATAATGATCCCTGTTAGAATATCTTGCAACCCTGTTAGGAGTTGATCTTTGCAATTTATGAAGTACAGTGACCTGGTCAAAGGTCAGACCCTATTAGGAGTCTTTTACGATTAACCTTGTTAAAGGTGAGGATGCACTATCTGAGAGCACACTGCTCAAATGGTGAAGGCTGCAACCTTCTGTACAATAGATACACACTGTATTTGGATCTTGGTGAACTATGAATTAGACCTGTTGTCTTGATCAATTCCAATGAATAGCATACACTCTCTACTTCTTCATGTAGATCTTCAACTGATGATTAATATAGCTTTACTGGCCCAATACTTCACATCTTCTTCTCTTCTTCTTTCTCATTAGCGATCATAACTAACCGGCTATAAGTAGCCTTCTCCAAAAAATATAATCAAATTAGCCTGTTACAACCTTCTTGAAATCATATTAGAGAAACAATACAACTCTTCAAAAACATATCCAAAAGCTAGCCTAAGCACGCAACACAAAAAGGATTGCACAACCCAAAATGAGTAGACGCGTCACTTCACACTGTTGGCTCCACCAAATTAACTCAAACTTTACTTTCAAGATGAAATACATTATGCCCTCTTAACCAAATATCCATAGCTCATAACTAAACACAAAACCAAACATGCATACCATAATGATAGGCACAACTATTGAAACAATATAAACACTGTCGGCTCTCAACAAATAATCTCTTGAAACTGTAACTGGAAAATAGAAACATCATAACTCAACTTCAACTGCACAACTAACTCTACATCTATGAACATAGCTTCAAAAAAATGTCTACAACATAAATATAAATGCACAAGGCTCCATCGTAACCATACTGTTAATCACATACAAAACTCTACTTGCAACACTGTCAGGAACACTGCCATTACAAACAACTACACAACTGTCTATACTCTAAATCAACCTTAGCGTCTATGATATCATGATGATAACATATCCATGCAACATATGCTCAAGGCTCTCTTCATATAACTATAATGAATTCTTCTTACCATATATTATCATCAATGACAAACATATAGTCACCCACTGGCTCACTGGAAAATCTCCAAAAATCTCCCCCTTTGGCATTGATCACAACATATGAAATGAAAAACACCACCAATCCAAAAGTACAACAATATCCCTATCTCCTCAACAACAAGCTCCCCCCAAAAATGATTTCTCCATTGAATGCTCTAAATATCAACTGCTACACACACTTCCTTTTCTAGAATAAATCAACTATTTTGTTTTTCATGACTAAATACTCCCCCTTTGACATCAATGGCCAAGGGTTCCAAAAACAAATAAGCATAGGTACTACTCCAAAAGTAGAGTAGTCAACCATTCATTAGTCACTAAGTACTGATGCACTAATGCAAATTCTAATTAGATCTAGGGAAGGGAATTAATCCTAGCCTCTCCCTGAGATACTAAAATGTATCCTTCAGCAATGGCTTTGTGAATATGTTTGCTAACTATTCTTTAGCACTTGCATAATCCAACTTTACTTCTTTCTCTACAACTGTCTCTCTTAGAAAATGATATTTTATCTCAATGTGTTTTGTCTTTGCATGCATCATAGGGTTCTTTGACATATTTATAGTACTAGTGTTGTCACAATGAGTAACAATAGGATAATCAATCTGAATTCCAAAATCCTTTATCATCTACTTGATCCAAACAATTGTAGAACAATTTAATGCTATTGTTACATAATTTTCTTCTATTGTTGACTGAGAAATATAATTATGCTTCTTGCTTGCCCAGCTAACTAGTCTATCTCCAAGAAATACTACTCCTCCTAAGGTTCTCTTTCTGTCATCAACACAACCTGCCCAATCTGCATCTGTATACACATGAAGTTCTACATTCTCCGAGTTAGAATACCATAAACCATAGTCTATAATTCCTTTCAAATATTTGAATATCCTCTTTACTACCATTAGATGACTTTGTTTAGGTTCAGCTGCAAATCTTCTAGCAATACCAACTGCATTAGAAATATCTGGTCTAGATCGAGTAAGATATATGAGTTTACCAATCATAGACTTATATAGAGTCTTGTCAAATGTTGTAGAGTCATCATCTTTTGAAAGCTTTCTTCTTGTTATCATGGGGGTACTTACTAGATTGCAATCATCCATTTTGAACTTCTTTAATATCTCTTTCACATACTTATACCAATTAATGAATATACCTTTGTCTGTCTGCTGCACATTCAATCCCAAAAAGTACTTGATAGGTCCAATCATGCTCATTTCAAATTCTCTCTGCATCTCTTTAGAAAAATCTGCACTAAGCTTGTCATTACCACCAAATTTAATGTAATCAACAAAAATAGCAACTAGTAATAATCCTTCAGGTGTCTCTCTTATGAATAAGTTACAATCTACTGCTCCTTTCTTGAATACAATCTTTGTCAAGTAACCATCTATTATTTCATACCATGCT
This sequence comes from Chamaecyparis obtusa, assembly GCA_027943335.1. NCBI lineage: Eukaryota > Viridiplantae > Streptophyta > Pinopsida > Cupressales > Cupressaceae > Chamaecyparis > Chamaecyparis obtusa. The sequence continues at coordinate 1,656,220 of BSBK01002768.1, read as the reverse complement.
CTAGGGGCTTTCTTTAGTCTGCATACCATGTCAGGTTTTTCTAATAAACTAAATCCTTTAGGCTGCTCTATGTAGACTTCTTCCTTCAATTCTCCATTCAGGAATGCTGACTTGACATCCATCTGATATACCTTAAAGTCTTTGTATGTTGCATAGGCTAAAAATAACTTTATAGCTTCCAATCTTCTTGTAGGGGAAAATGTATCAGATTAATTAATTAATTCTCTCTGTGCATATCCTTTACATATTAGTCTTTCTTTGTTTCTTACCACTGTACCATCTTCATTCATCTTGTTTCTGAATATCCACTTGGTTCCAATCACATTTTTTTCACTAGGCCTAGGGACCAATTCCCATGTATCATTCTTAACTATCTGATTTAACTCTTATTTCATTGCTTCATGCCAATCTGAATCATTACATGCATCTTCAACACTTAAACGTTTAATTTGTGAAAGTAAACATACCTCTTCATCAACCGTTGAACTTTTTTCTCTATATCTTGTCATGACTTTACTATTCTGACCTCCAATGATATATGATTTTGAATGGTATCTACATGTGAATTTTGGAACATTAGTTGTGACTCTCTCATCTATCTTCTATGATTCTTCTTCACTTAGTAGCACAACCCACATCATTCTAAAATAATCATAAAAAAAAAAAAGTACCTTTCACCATAATATGATCTTGTTTGAGGAGGTCCACATAGGTATGTATGCACTAGATCTAATTTGTTCTCTGCTTAATTTTTTTTGCTTCTAAATGAGTTCTTTACATGCTTTCCCATCACACATTCCCTGCACATTGTATCAACTAGTCTTGCAATACTAGGGAGGTCTCTTACTGCCTTTACATTGCTTATCTTTACTATATTGTCAAAATTGATGTGACATAGTCTTTTGTGCCATAACCAAATGTCATCTACTTTTACAACAAAACAAATTGCTTCTGAATTAAGCTAAAAAACATTACCTTTAGTATTTGGACCTGATGCAATCATTAATCCTTCCTTGTTATTAATGATGCACTTATTGTTTTTGAATTCCAATTGATATCCTTTTTCAAGTAACTGTCCAACAACCAGTAAGTTGTGCTATAAACCATCAACATATAGAACATCATCAGTGTTATTCTTTCCATCCAAAGTGATAGCTTCTCTACCTATGATAGGTTTAGGAGTGTTGTCTCCAAATATTTCACTCCATCTTCAACATAGTAACATTCTTTTGTATACTTAGGCTTGAAATTAGTTTTGTACTTCTTGACTCTTGTAGGGAACTTATATGCAAAATGACCAATCTTGTTACATGAAAAAAATTTAAATGGTAACTAACCTTCATATTTTCCTTTTCCTTTTCTTTCTTTCTTAGCAATCATAGCAATTAATTCTTCTAGTTCTTTATCCTCATCTTCATCATCAAAATTACCATAAGTGTTCAAAGATTTCTTACCATGGATTGAGGCTTTGAAAGTTGTTTCTTTTTTAGACTCTGTATTTAATCTTGATATCTCAAATGCTGAAATATTGCTAATTAAGGTCTCTCTCTTGAAGTCTTTTGAAAACTGCATAGTCTCATCTAGGATGCTTATCTTTCTCTCATAATCTACTGTTAGAGTAGTCATCAATTTATCCATTATGTCTTTTTCCAAAATTTCTCCACCATTGTTTCTGATTCCTGCAACTACTTTATTAATCCTTTGATTGTAGGCTTTGATGTTCTCTTCAGGTAGCATCTCCAAAGTGTTATATCTTTTCTTCCATGTCTTTCTACGCACATTCTTGGCTTGGATATCTCCTTCAAACATGTCTTCTAGATACTTCCATATTATGTAGGCTCTATCTACTTTCTTGATCTCTGAAAAATCACTGTCAGATAAAGCACTAATAAGGGCTTATTTGACAATTGCATTTTGAGTGAAAATTTCCTTTTGTTTAATAGTTGCATCATCTTTTGCAAGTTTTTTTTAGAGAGGGAACAACATCTTAAGTAGCTGCTTCAAAAATCTCAAAACCAATGCACTGCAAATGTGTTATCATTTTGTTCTTCCAGTCTAGATAATTCTCTCCATCAAACTTAGGACTTTATTTTCTAAAAAATGGCTTCTAATCAAACCCCAAGATATTAAACTTTCTCTCCGAGCTACTTGGCTCTGATACTAATTGTTAGGTGTATACACCTAAAAGTGGCTTCATTAATTAATTAAATATTTATTATTTAATTACTATTGACTTGATAAATTAATTAAATATTTATTATTTAATTAATAATTAGTCCTCTATTTATTAAATAAATTATTCAATTTATTTAGTGAATTCACTATAGTCTATTCTTCTATCCTAAATCTTCCAATTAGTCTTATTAAAGTGATTTAATTAAATACACAATCACCTAAATATGACTAAGTTTCCTAGTCCACCTCACCTACCTAGTCACCTGACACATCACTTTGGCTAAGATAAATAATTATTATTAATTATTTATTTACAATTATCCTCACCCACACATGTCCTATTCTCAAGAGTTATGTGGGCTCATAAGACTTAGTCTCATGACCACATGTCCTCTCAACAACCAAGTCAAGAGACATGCCCTATTCCGAAGGGGATTCTCAAGCCACCTCTAAGGGTCAAAGGTGACTCATGGGACACTTGTGCAAAGAGTCCTCATGAGGAAAAGGTCTCCCCCTCTTTCTCTCTTGGGTCTTTGTGAGACACTTGACATGTGTCTTTCTCTTCCACCTTCTTCTCCTCCATGTCAATGTGAGAGGAACATCATCCCTATTCTTCCTCTCACATTCCAACTACATCCCCCTTTCTCTCAACTCCTTCAACCAAGTCAATCCTAGCCCTAGGATCTTCCACCTTTCATTCTCAACTGTAGGATTGTGCCACCTAGGCCTAGATCCTCCAAAACTATATAAAAGAAGCCACATTTCCCATTTGAGAGCTAATAGGTATTTTTGATAATAGGCATTCAAGCAATCAAGCATCCAAGCATTCTAAGAGCAATCAAGCATCCATACTATCACCATTTCATTTGTATTCCATCCATTAGTTTGCACTCATTTCTTTCAATCTCCACACTTTGGTAGCATCTTGGGAGAAGGCTTCATTTGGAAATTTGAGAGCTCAACATCTTCAAGAAATCAAAGCTAGGAGGACAATGGAGACAAGTTGCATGGTAGGTGAAGGTAATTAAATTAGTTTCATCATTTCATAGTTACTTTGCATTCTTCATTGTGTTTTCGTTAGATAGATTTATTGGTTTTAATAGTTAATTTATAATTTCTAGTTGTTAGATATCTAATTTGCATACATTTTTGGCACTAGAAGGAGGGCCAGCCTCCATTTTTAACATTTTGTTTTCTTAGTTTTCCATGTGCAGATGTTTCCAGGTTGTTTTTGTGCATTCATTCACGATTCCGACGCATTCATCCATCTGTTCTGCGCATTCATTTTCAATCACACCAGTCATTTTCTATCTTTTCCATTTTCATTCTGAACAAAATCTGTGCATCTGTTCCATGTTTCTATGCATACATTCCACTTTTCTACGCATACATTCAAATTTCTTGCGCTTACATTACACTTCTCCGCGCATCAATCATTTTGTCCTGCGCATCTGTTTAATAATTCTGCGCATTGATTCACTATTATTGCGCATTTGTTATTGATAGTATTTAGGTTAAAATTTATGATTTATTTTGATTTTAGCTAACCTTTAACAAGTTTCTATTTTCTCTGGTAGCTTTTAGGCTGTTTTGCAGGACGTTTAGTAGAAGACCCTATTGCTAAAATTTCTAACACATTTCTTTGCAGGGATTCCTAAAGGGTTTGCAAAATAAACCATAACCTCGTTTGGGCTTTAAAATAAGACATGCTTTTGCTTTGTGTGTATTCTTTAGTATAGCTCAAGTGTCTATTGTATTTTTCTTAATAGCATATCTGTAATCACAAAATTATAACAATGTATCCTCTCCCCTCGCCATTTGTGGACCTTGGGTGTAAGGGAAACTGTTATAATTTTTAGAGGGCGGTCTTTGGTGGTAAAATAGGTACTCACCCCAAGGAATGACCCAACCGATAACAAGCTAAAGCCAAGCCCTTCCAAACCAGTATATAAAAAATGCTAGTGTGATTAGTCTCACATTAGATAGGTGTGAATTCGTTGTGGAAACCAAAATCTCCTCCAGTACCCTAGTGGTGTGTTAAAGTCCTACTTAGTAGAGGTGAAAGCCTTGCTTTGAAAGGATTGGGAGAGCCCCCTTAATTGGAAAAATGATTTGATCACAACCACCTAAATGGATGTCCTTACTAAAAGCTTTTGTTTAGTGGCCAAAAACCTTCTATCTGCTGGCTCAAGGAGTCACCCAAGCTCGTGAAGACACCCCACATTACTCACGATTCATAGTAGAGATAGCAATTCTTTGGGAAGTAATGACCCATTGAATTCAGAACTTGGTGTGCCTGAGAAGTGAGTGCACTGTAAGGAGGAGCCTGTGCCTCCAAGTTCCTAGGCTGTCTGCTGTGAATTTGCATGGCTAGATTTTATTATCCTAGTGGGGATTCAACAGATATCATCCTTGCCAACCATAGGATTGTAAGCGTGTTTGTGCATTCATATTAGCATAGTTAGATTAACATCATTTCTATCTTGTGTGCCTGTGTTTATTCATTTTTCACTTTGCCAAAAAAAAAAAACCAGAAAACACTAGGAAAATAAAAAATATTTCAATTTAGATCAAAACTTAAAAACCTGCGCATATATCACATATTTCTGTGCATTTGATCAAAATTGCTGTGCATTTATCCAAATTTGTTGCGCATCTGTTCAGACTATCTACGCTTTTAAGTATTACCAGTTCACATCTGTCACATCTTGCTGCGCATCTATTTCATTTTGTTGCGCATTTATCAATCTGTCCTGCGCATTTGTTGTTGCACATTTACAATAGTGAGCATTTCCACAAACTTTTCAATTTTCAAAATCACTTTTTTAGATACCCATTTTCATCCTTAGTAAGATTTTGGAGAAACAATCAGTTACACAGACATCTGATCTTTAGTTTTGACCATTTTCATCACTTTTCATCATTCCTTCATCAAGATTTATCAAATCATTTTCTACCAAATCTATGAAATTCTCAAATTTGTGTTGAAACATTATCTTATCCATCAGGTTTTGATCTTTGTGAGTTTATCATAGCAAGATATATCATCCTTAACCACCAAACTTACTTAGGTTATTATCTCTTGATTTCCCTTTTGTCATATCATAGTGAGATCTATACCTCCTATTGACTTAGAGTTTATCAAGTTGTCTTGTCACTTTTCAACACATTTCAATATCTTTTCTATCAATCACTTTCCATTTCTTCTCATCCAAAATCTTTCATCTCACAATCAATTCTTTCAATTTTATGGTTCAAACTTGATCTTAGAAACTCAAACAAGCCATTAATCTAGAATCCCTAGACAAGATGGAAGGAAATACCAGCAATGAAGAAAATCCTTGGCCCGAAGCTCCTAAGAAAACTTCACTTTTTACATCCACTGAAAAACCCACTGATGACGAACTTAGGGAGGCTTCAAAAGATCCTCAATTTTATCATGTCATGGAAAGACTCTTAGGCTTGGATAAAGAGATGTATTTCCTCATGCTTGCTCAACAAGGAGCTAAGTTACCAAGTGATTGTGATGTTTCTTATCTTAGAGAACCAGCTCACACAAATAATCAACAAATTCCTAAAGGTTCTCAAGATACTCATGGAGCAAAGGAAACCAATCAACAATCCAATGCTTCTCATAGTCATGAACAACACACTATTTCTCAAAATGATCAGCAAAATCATGCTTCACAAAACAATGCTTCCCACAACAATGTTTCCCAAAATTCTCAAGGAAACATGTTATCTTCGGATCCCGTTCTACAACAAATCCAGATGCTTCAACAACAAATCCGTGACATCCAAACTGGATCATCAACAAAGAAGTATTCCTTGGATGATATATGTCCTTATCCTTTTGATAAGAACTTAGCAATGATTCCATTCCCTCCTCATTTTGAGGTACCAAAATTTGACAAATACAAAGAGAATTCGGATCCACAAGACCACATTCATGAGTTTTGTGCTTCTTGTATTGAAGTCGCTCACAATGACACTTATCTTATGCGACTATTTCCATGAAGTTTAGGAGGACAAGCCATGGAATGGTTCTCTAAACTACCCCCAGGTATCAAATCTTTCAATGAGCTTCTTGACAAATTTGTGACTCATTATTCATATAACATCAAACATGAAGTCACTATGCTTGATCTTTGCAATGCACATCAAAAGAATGGAGAACCTTTCCTTACTTTTTTGCAAAGATGGCGTCAATTATTTTCCAAATATCCACAAAGGATTCCTGAACAAGAAAAGATGGATATTTTTGTGCATAACCTTACACCAGAAATGAGTTATAGGTTACAATTGCAATGTCCACCAAATTTCAATAAGCTCATAGAAAATGGTATCAAGATTGAGGAAGCCATGGTCCGAAAAGGTGAGATCAAACTTTATTCTAAAGACAATGCTAGATCTTCAAATTCCAATTCCAACAACTACAACAATGACAAATCAAAATTTTGGAATAAAAACAAACACATTGTCAATGATGGGATTGTCAATAATCGTAATGTCAAACCAACACAACCCCTTCTCAATCTCACAAGTCAGGCCAATGCTACTCAAGGAACCTACAACAATCAATCATCAAATCAAAATACCAACAAAGATTCATCCAAACCAAGATTTCCTTTTATGTCACATTGAAGAAATTTTACTCCTTTAGGGGAATCTCTCAAATCAGCATTATGAAAGTTAATCACAAAGAAAATCATTACGCTTCCTGAAATGAAAGATTGTGAACCTAGGGTGAAGCCTTCTTGGTGGAATGAGAATGATTATTGCGAATTTCATAGAGGCAGAGGACATAAAACCAATGATTGCAAAAGACTCAAAAATGTAATTCAAGACTTAATTGAAAGTGGTGAAATTGGTGTTGACGGACATGTCTCGAATGAATCACATACAGCTTTCAAAGATCCAATTCCTGAGCATGAAAAAGGGGGTTCTTCCAACAATAAGAGTGACAATCAAGCCAATTATAATTCCACTCCCTATCGATATGTTGGTAACATTTTTGAATGTCATCCTTCTATGTATTATGCCAATGTCATTACCATCAAAGGAAAATCAGAGAGTCAACCAGTCCAAGCTACTACTCATGCTCAAGCCAAAGTTACTCTCCAAGGAGTCCAGTCTAAACCAAGCACTACACAAAATAAGTCCATTTATGTCCCAAAGTCTATCCCAAATACTTCCAACCAGTATAATCTTTTGGAACAACTTAAGAAAACACCTGCCCAGATATCCATCTTAGAGCTTTTGCGTCTTTCCCCATCTCACAAAGATATCCTTGAAAAAGCTCTCTTAGAGACCCAGGTTCCCACAACTCTACATCATGATCAATTTCAAGCTATGGTAGGTCATTTAACAACCCCACACTATTTGTCCTTCACTAAAAATGATGATTTAGCTATTACCCAACCTCATAATGCTCCCTTACATATTGAAGTCCTTGTCAAAAATCACAAGATTAAAAGAGTACTAATAGATGGGGGAGCTGGCTTGAATATCTGCATGGTAAAGTTAGTCCTTGCATTGGGATTTTCTGAGAATGCCGTTGATCCAAAAAAGAAAATCACAATAAAAGCCTATGATGAGGAAGAGAGATCATCCAAGGGGTCCGTTGTTCTTCCAATTAGGGTTGGTCCTATTGTCAAAGATGTATCTTGCCAAGTTCTAGACATGGATCTTGCCTATAATATCCTTTTGGGAAGACCATGGATTCATTCCATGCAAGCTATGCCATCGACTTATCACCAATGTATAAAATTCCCTCATAATGGTCAGGAGATCACTATCAAAGGAGATTCTAATCCTTTTCAACATTGTAGCAATGTGAAGACTTCTAATTCTTTGGTTCCCTATAATTGTACTAGATCTTCTGCAACTACACCCAGTGACTCTAGTAATATAGCATCAACTTCTAAATCAGATGGGATCAAGATAGATATCAAAGAAAGTAGTATGGGAGAACATACTTTAGGTCAATCTCTTTGCATCACTGAGTTACCTTTATCTCCCAAATCATATGGTAGATCTTTGATCACTAAACAACAATCAGAACCCCCTTCCACACTTGTTTATAACACATTTATAAGTGGGGGCACAATATCCAAAGAGGTAGCTGAGCGTAATGCAAATTATTGGCTTAAGACATAGAAGATTGAAGAGGATACTAAACATGAATGTATATCACCTGATGTCTATGGAAAAGGGTATACTTTGCTACAAAAGATGGGATATCAAGGTGTTGGACCTCTAGGGTTACAAAGAGAAGGTGTTATAAAACCAATTTTGCAAAATCCCAATTATCAAAGAGACACTACAGGATTAGGATATAAAGGAGAAGGACCACAAGAACCAAAAGGAAAAGCAAAAATCCCACCTTTTCATGAGACATCTAAAGCTCCTGCCTTACAGTTCAGAAAGCATGGTATGTATGTAGATCTTGAGAAACAAAGGATAGCTCAAAGAATCATTGATAGACTTGAAGATAATGATGATTCTGATTCTAATGATTGTGAATGGGATTCCTTATCTGATTATACTAAAGAAATAGGAGTTGATGTTGTCCATCAATATAGTAATGATTATCATGAGGGTGAGAGTTCAACAAGTGACTCACTAGGATTGGTCCCACATAATACTACTTATGTCGATCATGAGCAAAGTGAGTGTTATCTTATGACAGATGATTCAGATGAGAGTATGGAAATAGACCTCGCTCATACCATCATAAACCTTGAAAATTTTTCCATCAATACTATCTTTGCTTTTGAAACCAACCCAAATGATCCAATTCCCCTTGTCCGTCCTGACCTTATCGATTGGGATTCTCCCGATAACCTAGAACTTGATGTCTTCCATAATGATGATGCGATCATTGACTATCTTGGCATCAAGGATCACTTACCACCAGGGGATCACAAGTTAGGATTTCTGATAGAACTCAATGACATGGCCTATTTTGGGGAGAGTGCGAATCCTTTCAGTCATAAAAATATAAAAATAATCAACAGATCTAATGGTAAAAACCACTCAGTGGTAGTATTAGATCCAAAAATAGTAAAAAGAAAAGATGCATCTGATGGTGAAAACCTCTTTGAGGTGCCTGATGATGGAAGGATTGACACTCTTCCCAATTATTTATATCAAGAAAAATCTTCCATTCTTATAAAACCAATAGTACCACTTAACATTGGAACAGAGGAGTCTCCACGCATCCTCAAAGTAGCAGCATCCTTGACAGAATCAGAGAAAGAAGCTTTTACAAAATTTTTTAGAGAAAGACAAATCAACTTTGCTTGGTCCTATGCTAATATGCCTGGTCTAGATCCAAATCTCATTATGCATCATTTATCTATCAAACCAAGTATAAAACCAGTTAAGCAGAAGCTCCGCAAAATGCATCCTCACATTGCTCTAATGGTGAAAGCAGAATTGAAGAAGCTCCTAGATGTTGGATTCATTCGGGCTATTGATTATGCTGAGTGGATTTCAAATATTGTCCCCATCCCAAAACCAGACAAGTCTATCAGGATTTGTATTGATTTTCGAGATCTTAATAAAGCTTGTCTGAAAGACAACTTCCCTTTGCCAAATATTGATATGATTGTTGATCTGATAGTTGGGCATGAAATGTTATCATTAATGGATGGTTTTTCAGGCTATAACCAGATCAAGATTGCACCGGAAGACCAGGATAAAACTGCTTTTACTTGTCCATGGGGTACATACTACTGGATGTGATGCCATTTGGCCTCAAAAATGTTGGAGCAACTTATCAAAGAGCCATGACCATGATCTTTCATGACATGATGCATACCATCATGGAAGATTATGTTGACGATATTCTAGCAAAATCTAAAGATAGAGCTGGTCATTTGAGAGTGTTGGATAGAATATTCACTCAGATGGAAAAATATCAGATTCAACTCAATCCAAAGAAATGTGCATTTAGAGTCACATCTGGCAAACTGTTAGGGTACATTGTCTCAGCTAAAGGAATCAAAGTAGATCTAGAAAAGGTTAAAGCAATATTGGAGATGGCTTCCCCCACTAACATCAGTCAGCTAAGATCTTTACAGGGGCATCTACAATCCATCCAAAGATTTGTTTCTCAACTAGCAGATCATAGTCATCCCTTTCAACATTTGCTACATAAAAATATCTTATTCCAATGGGATGATAAGTGTGAGGAAGCTTTCAACAAAATCAAGCAATATCTAGCAAATCCTCTGACTTTGATGTCACCAATTTTGGGCAAGCCACTCTTGCTCTACATTTTAGCCACGACAGCTTCACTAGGTGCTCTTCTAGCTCAACAAGATCATGAAGGAAAAGAAAAAGCCATCTACTACATCAGTCGCACTCTAGTGGAATATGAGTTAAACTATTCCCCTATTGAAAGAGCATGTCTAGCTATTGTCTTTGCTTCACAGAAGTGGTGACATTACATGTTGTCACATTCTACCCAACTTATTGCAAAGATTGATCCTTTAAAGTATCTGTTAAGCAAGACAACATTGACAGGTAGGTTGGCTAAGTGGGTCATGCTACTTAGTGAGTTTGATATTGAATATGTAGATAGGAAGGCTATCAAAGGTCAAGTGATCATTGATCAACTAGCTTATGCTCCATTAAAGGATGACCACCCTATACACATAGAGTTTCTTGATGCTCATATCTTAGCTTTGTCTACGCAAACATAGAAATTATACTTTGATGGCTCATACACTCAGCAGGGTTCAGGAGCTGGTATTCTTTTTATCACGCCACAAGGATACACTATTTTGAAATCTTACAAGTTGTTATTTCCTTGCACCAATAATGTACCAGAATATGAGGCTTTTCTGATTGGGTTAAAAATGGCTTTACAATGGAACGTATCTGAAATAAATGTCTATGGAGATTCTCAGCTGATTGTCAACCAGGTTAATGATGATTATTAGACCAAAGATGATAAGTTATTGCCATATAAACGTATGGTTGATGATTTTAAAGAGTATTTCTCTGTCATCACTTTTGAGCAGATTCCTCAGCATGAAAACAAGGTTGCCGATGCCATGGCAATGATTTCTTCTTTATTTGATATAGAAGATACCAAGGCCCATTTTGAGTTCTTGGTGGAATCCCTGACTTGTCCTACATATGATGAGCCTGATACGAGTATTATATGTCATCTGATTAGACATGACTCCCCAACTTATGGAAAAATCTATTCTTACCTCAAAGATAACATCCTACCTCCTGACCTATCCCAAAATAAAAAATGAACTTTTCTCCACTAAACCTCCCGCTATATCCTCATATTCGACACCCTTTATCGGTGAGGTTTTGATGGTACTCTCCTGTGATGTCTTGAACATGACAAAGCTCAACTTTCCTTACATGATGTACATGAGGGTATTTGTGGGACACATTCGAGTGGTCCCTTTTTGGCTAAGAAACTCATGTGTATGGGTTATTATTGGCCTACCATGGAAGTAGACTCCTTTCATTTTGCTAGGGCATGTAAGAAATGTCAGATACATGGAAACCTTATCCATGCTCTAGCTCAAGAATTACATCCATTCACAACTACCTTTCCATTCAGTCGGTGGGGACTCGCCCTCGTGGGTGCTATCAACCCTCCATCTTCTAACGGTCACAAATGGATTCTCATGCCATAGAATACTTTACTAAATGGATTGAGGCCATTCCATTAATTACCACCACAGGGAAACAAATATCCATGTTTATCTTAAACTATATCATTTGCCGATATGGTATACCTATGTATCTTATCATTGATCATGGGAAATAGTTTCAAAACTAGGACATGGATGAACTGTGTGCCAAATTCCACATCACCCACAACTATTCCACCATCTACTATCCCCAAGGAAATGGCCAAGCTGAGGCATCAAACAAAACAATTGTTAAAATCCTCCAAAAGACTGTGAATGACGCTGGCCATGACTGGCGTCTCCAACTTAATCTAGCCTTATGGTCTTACTGCACCTCCATCCATACTCCCACTAGAGCCACCCCATATTCCCTTGTCTATGGATCTGAAGCAGTCTTGCCCCTTGAGGTCGAGTTGCCTTCACTTCGTGTTACTCTTAAAGATTTAATTCCTGATGAAGAGTATAGAGTTTCATGCCTGATTGAATTGGAACTCCTAGATGAACACCATTAGAGAGCCTATGACCATTTGAAAGTTTATTAGCAGTGTCTGTCCTATCAGTACAATAGCAAGGTAAAGATCAGAGACTTTCAATTGGGTGACTTAGTCCTTCGAGAAAATCCAAAGAATCAACAACACCGTGAAAAGAAGGGCAAGTTTGAACCAAATTGTTAGGACCTTTTATGATTACAACAGTCTATGGTTCTGGGGCCTATCAATTATCTACACCTAAAGGGGATCCCTTGGATGAACCTTTTAATAGTATCCATCTCAAGAAGTTCTATCCCTGAAATCCCAATGCAAGGGGTATGTATATAGTCTGTATATATATTCTGTAAAAAAAAAAGAAAAAAAAGTTAAAAATACAAAAAAAAATTTCACAAAATCAAAAGAAAACTGCAATAAAAGCATATGGTGAAAACCTGGAAATAGACGCTATGTGTGACAAGTTAGCTCCTCTATCTATTAGGATTCTTCTAATTTGTCCATTCATTTGTATATATCCACAATAAAATGGTTAATTAGTCCTTGTCCCCACCATGTATATATCATAATAAAATGGCCAGTTCATACACCATCCATTGTATATACCCATAATAAAACCCCATCATAACTTGATCTTTTGTCATGGTCTTCATCCTAGTCTTGTTGCATCTTTCTTCATCCATAATAAGTCAATCCATCACCTAGCTAGGGGCATGTCCTTGACCTAGTTTGGGAAGTGGATCTATGATAGTCGTGACTCTTAGAGGATACAATGGATTTATTTTCACCAGGCAAGGCAAATGCAATCAAATGTTCTTTCACAATGGTATCTTCATGCTGATTCAAAAATCTATGATCTATCCTTCGACTCGTGACTGCTTATATATACATCATGACTATACTTCATCACTTGCACTGATTAACATATCCTAAATCTATCTTTTTGGCAAATGAAATGTATATTCATGGTAGGCATGTTAGAATGATTTGTTATAAATTATGCATTCATATCTAGATTTCATTGTTATCATGTTTCCTATGCTATTCTGGGATATCTTTGACATGAGTTTGAAACTCCCATATGTCATTGATTAGAATAGCCAGGATGGGGCATGATATTTTCTTTGATTGCTGTTTGTGGGGTATTTTTTGATGAAATCAAAGGAACAAGTAATTGGGGTGTCTGTGTATAAGTGCCTTCATCCATTTCATAGTATGGACAACATACAAATCATGTTGTTCTACAAATGCTATTTATGGTGATACGCCATTGCATACCTTGACTCCAAATATTTGTTCCCCGATGGAGGGGGGAGATATTCCTTGTCTATTACACAAACGAAACTCAGGTTATCTTGATTCAATTATACCTAGATGCTTGTCAAGTTTGCAATATTAAACTCCATGCAAGAAGTGCTCAGGTCATCCTGGTTTAATTATACCATGATGCTTGCATTTTCTTGCAACATAATGAGCTCAATGATGAAAATCAAATTTCAGTTATTATGAAGTTCTAAGATGTTACCTAAAGTTGTGGACATACATTCATTTCATTTTACATTTGCATTTTACCATCTCATGAATTGCATCGCAGTGCTCCTTTTATAAGGTTTTGTGGGTTATCTTTCTCATTAGGCTATCTATTTTTTCCTAAGTCCATTCTTCTTGTGTCAAAAAACATTGTTATTTCAGTTGAGGACATTTGGACAACCAAAAATACTTTGCACTTAATCATTTTAAGACATGCATAATTATTATTAGGTGTGTTCATTGGATACTTGTTATAGTTATCATTTCATCTCATTTTATTTTATCATGCTATCCATCATCTTAGGTACATTTTCATTTATTACCTTAGATATCATTTGCATTACAATATCATTTATTGTTCATCATCATGCATTTAGTATCCATTCATTTTACATTATTCACATTGTTTTTACATTATTGCATTTATCATCACATAGCATTAGTGCACATCATTTAGAACATGCATTTATATCATCATATATTAGAATATTTATTCATTAACATCATATAGAAAATCAATCATTTTGCATTTTAAGACATCCATTCCATGCATATAAAGGTAAATCATCACATCCTGCATATATCAGTACGCACATGTATATAAACATCATAGCAAATCATGCTAGAACTGCATAAATCATATAGAGTCAAAATCATATAAAGTCCATGAATACAACCAAAACTGTCCAAATGTCCCATGATATATAATCAATAACAATGTGTCTATAGTCAATGTCTATCAAGTCAATATATAGTGATACAATGATAATATGATACAAAAATGTGTATACCAATGGTATCTATGACCTACTGCCTCTTGAATCTGTCTGTCACTATCTGCGAGTGGCAATAAGGCCTTGTACTGTTGAACCACCTACTCCTGAGGATCCGCCCTGGTCTCCTGAACCTATGGGTGCTCTAGGAGGATGTGATGATACACCTCCACTACCAGTTGGTGCCTATCTCTCATGTACTACTATCCTCACTGCCACTGAGCTCTCTCTAAAAATCCCAATCCATTGATCCCTAGGCACTGCCTGTCTGTATACCTCTCACTAGTAGGATATCTCCTTCTCAGCTCATATCATGGCTCTCAGGCTATCTCCATGGGGTCCTAGGTCCTCTTTCCTCTATAGCTCATCTAATAGCATCTAAGACTCCCCGAGTCTCTCAATCACTGCATCCCACTCATGTCTAAGGACATCCATCTGGTGCTCTACTCTCTCAATCTATCTCTCTAGACCTGGCATCCGGTCTACCTGTACCTATGTAACTGCTAGTCTGACTAGCAGTGTATCAATATTCGGCTCCTCCTCCTCTGCAACATCTCTTTGTAAGTAGGGATCCTATCCACCAATGTCCATGTCTACCTACTCATCCTGTACCTATACATCTGACATCTCAGCATTAGGCTCATCCTATATATCATCCTAAACCTAACCACCCTGTACCACACCACCCTGGGCTAGTAAAACATCTACCTCATCCTATCCTTGCACTTGTACCTGTGCAGTTGGTCCCTATACTATGGAAATTGGTATCTGTGTTAGAGGGACTAGTACCTATAGTGGAGCTCCTATAGCTGGCTGTGCCAGAGGCTGTCTCCATCCTTGTCTACCTAGAGGTGGCATCAGTCCTCTCTATCTCACACCAACTCCTCTCATTCGAGGTCCTGCCCTATCCCCTCTCCCTCCATCTCCACCATCATCTCCTCCTCCATCTCCTCCTTTGTCACCTCCACCTCATCTCCCTCACCCCCATCTATCTCTCCCTCAGAGTCTCCCCCATCATCTCTCTATAGGATATCTCTCTGGAGGTCTCACAGCTAGATTTGTAATTCGTGGAACTAGGAAATCCATCAAAAATTGCTCTAAATCAGTAGTCATCCCTGGGTCTATCACTGTCAGTCTCATTGACCATGCCTGGAATGGGGCATCTAAAAAATCCTATCGAGCAACATCGAATGATGCCATGGGTCCCCAGTCTCATCTCTCTTGATGAGTACGAGCATGCTCTGTCATTCCCTGCGGCATGCCTTGTATCCTACCAAACTATCTCAGGACCCGACTAACCAGCTGTTGCTCAATGATAAATGGTGTCCACCCTATCAACCACCATGACTCAAAACAAAAACCAAGCTTCCGCTCATCATCCCATAGCTCACACCCTAGGTAGGGTCTCCATGTCACTGTGTCCAGTGTATCAAAGGTATACCACCAAAACTCTAAATGGCCCAGTTTTGCTTAAGACAAAATTGAAGAGTATAAATGAATATAGGGCTGCCCTGCACCCTGAAATCTAATAGCCACTGGTCGAGTAACTGCAATGTGCTCCCATGCCCAAACATGGAGTAGTGTCACACTTATTGATAATGATGCCCCCCTATGGTACACCACCTGATGCTTGTCATGATAAAGATGTGCTAATAAGCACACGCCCCAAGCATATCGGGTCCCCTCCATCATCCGCTATAATGTGCAGCCCCATCCAACTGCAAATCCATGAGATCTATGATAAGGGCATACAAATCCCCTAATCAATCCTACTAGCACTACTGATAGAGGATCATACAAATCAACCATGTCCTCCCAGCTGATCTCTCCATCCTCTATATCATCATCATCAAAGATAGCTCTCCACTCTATGACTCCACTATGCCAATCATACTGTACAAGCTCACCTGTGATGGGAAGCCAGAGGATGCGATATACATCCTCTAATGTGACTGTCATCTCCCCTATCAGAAGATGGAAGGTACTCATCTCTGAGTGCCATCGCTCTACTAATGCTGTCATCATACTAAGATTTGCCCGAATCTTAGGCATGTAAATCACATGATATAATCCCGATGCTCCAATCAACAGTCTATCTGTCTCTGAAAGTGCTAGTCTCAGATTCTGAGTCACAGGATATCTCTCCCGTGACATCAGACTATCTATGATATCCTCCTATTCAAGTCAACAAAAATTAACTTATCAGATTTTGATAAACTGATCTATCAATCTATCTATCCTATCATATCAATTTCAGACATGTTATTATCACATGTTTCAATAGATGATTCTATCAATTATCTACGTTCAAGACTAGTTAACTAGCGAACATGCTACAATGTTTCCTATCTTGCTCAAATCAATCAAAATCAATCATCGACAGATCTAATTGGCTTATCAACATCAAGTTTGACCTAATTGACTATCTAGCTTGACCACATTCTATCACTTCAAACACATGTGCAGCATTGAAACATGTATACACAACATTATTTAACATTTGCGCAGGCTTTTACCTATGCGCAATTTTTCTTGACATTTGCGTAATAATTATGCACCAATGCGTAAGTTTTTACAAAAGCGCAATTTTATTGAATATTTGCACCACAAATTTGCACAATTGCGCTGATTTTTCATATGCGCATTTTTATTTCACACTTGCACAAGTCTAACATTCTACTAGTATGAATGCGCAGTTGCCCTACACGCATGTGCAGAAAGTTTTATTTTTCTATGCAAATGTTTCTAGTTTCTATGCATTGGTGCGCTGAAACTGCGCATTTGTTCTACACCTAAAACCAAAAATTTTCTAATCTATTTCTATCATTCAATCTATCCTAAACTTTCTAAAATTCTAATCTAACATGCATCCAATCATGAAATCACAAAGCAGGATCGAGTCACCTACTGGTTCACTCAAATTGGGTGGTCACTAGAAGAGTTTGACTCTCTCGAAGTGGTGATCTGACAACATGAGTGACATCCTGGCAGCTCTGCTCTTCTCTCTCTTGCACTCTGATCTCCAAATGACAAGTGTGCACAATGAGCCTATTGTGGACCCCTAAGCCCTATTTATAGCCTGTGGACCCTATGTGCTTGGTGTGTGGACCCTATCTCTCATTTTTTTCCATTTCACCCCATTTTCACCCACCTTTTCTTATGTTTCTTTCACGAGATTAATTAATCAAAATAATAATAATAATAATAATAATAATAAAACACAAATTATTAATCAATCTCTCGAGGGGGCATGCTTACGGCATTTTAGACATTGTTTGGGATAGGGGCAAAATACTTGAAATTTTCTTTGAAACAATGTGGCACACACATTATTTCAAAGAGGGGCAAAATGTATACACCTAAAAATGGCTTCATTAATTAATTAAATATTTATTATTTAATTACTATTGACTTGATAAATTAATTAAATATTTATTATTTAATTAATAATTAGTCCTCTATTTATTAAATAAATTATTCAATTTATTTAGTGAATTCACTATAGTCTATTCTTCTATCCTAAGTCTTCCAATTAGTCTTATTAAAGTGATTTAATTAAATACACAATCACCTAAATATGACTAAGTTTCCTAGTCCACCTCACCTACCTAGTCACCTGACACATCACTTTAGCTAAGATAAATAATTATTATTAATTATTTATTTACAATTATCCTCACCCACACATGTCCTATTCTCAAGAGTTATGTGGCCTCATAAGACTTAGTCTCACGACCACATGTCCTCTCAACAACCAAGTCAAGAGACATGCCCTATTCCTAAGAGGCTTCTCAAGCCACCTCTAAGGGTCAAAGGTGACTCATGGGACACTTGTACAAAGAGTCCTCATGAGGAAAAGGTCTCCCCCTCTTTCTCTCTTGGGTCTTTGTGAGACACTTGACATGTGTCTTTCTCTTCCACCTTCTTCTCCTCCATGTCAATGTGAGAGGAACATCATCCCTATTCTTCCTCTCACATTCCAACTACATCCCCCTTTCTCTCAACTCCTTCAACCAAGTCAATCCTAGCCCTAGGATCTTCCACCTTTCATTCTCAACTATAGGATTGCACCACCTAGGCCTAGATCCTCCAAAACTCTATAAAAGGAGCCACATTTCCCATTTGAGAGCTAATAGGTATTTTTGATAATAGGCATTCAAGAAATCAAGCATCCAATTGATAATAGGCATTCAAGCAATCAAGCATCCAAGCATTCTAAGAGAAATCAAGCATCCATACTATCACCATTTTATTTGCATTCCATCCATTAGTTTGCACTCATTTCTTTCAATCTCCACACTTTGATAGCATCTTGGGAGAAGGCTTCATTTGGAAATCTGAGAGCTCAACATCTTCAAGAAATCAAAGCTAGGAGGACAATGGAGACAAGCTACATGGTAGGTGAAGGTAATTAAATTAGTTTCATCATTTCATAGTTACTTTGCATTCTTCATTTTGTTTGCATTAGATAGATTTATTGGCTTTAATAGTTAATTTATCATTTCTAGTTGTTAGATATCTAATTTGCATACATTAGGAATAGCCCCAAGAGATAACTTAGAGGTGGGGGGGGGTTAATCAGTTATCTACAAGATTCATTTCTTTATCCAATTAAGTATAGAAGAACATTAAGCATAAACATGATAAGATAATACTTAACACAACACCACAATTTTGGTTATGAAGAAACCCAAAATAGGTAAAAACCCCGGTGGGAATTAGCACCCACTATAAACTGCACTAGAGTATAATGATCCATATTAGATGATCTTGCAACCCTATTAGGAGTTGATCTTTACAATGTATGAAGTATAGTGACCTGGTCAAAGGTCAGACCTTGTTAGGAGTCTTTTATGATTAACCTTGTTAAAGGTGAGGACACACTATCTGGGATCACACTGCTCAAATGGTGAAGGCTGCAACCTTCTGCACAATAGATACACACTATATATAGATCTTGGTGAACTATGAATTAGACCTATTGTCTTGATTAGTTCCAATGAATATCATACACTCTCTACTTCTTCACATAGATCTTCAACTGATGATTGACATAGCTTTACTTGCCCAATACTTCACACCTTCTACTCTGCTTACTTCTTCTCTTCTACTTTCTCATTAGCGATCACAACTGACCAACTATAAGTAGCCTTCTCCAAAAGATATAATCAAGTCATCCTGTTACAACATTCTTGAAATCATATTAGAGAAATAATATAACTCTTCAACAACATATCCAAAAGCTAAACTAGGCACACAACACAAAAAGGACCGTGCAACCCAAAATGAGTAGACACATCACTTCACACTATTGGCTCCACCAAATTAACTTAAACTTTACTTTCAAGATGAAATGCATTATGTGCTCTTAACCAAACATCCTTAGCTCATAACCAAACACAAAACCAAACATTCATACCATAATGATAGGTGCAACTACTGAAACAATATAAACATTGTCGGCTCTCAATAAATAATATCCTGAAACTGTATCTGGAAAATAGAAACATCATAACTCAACTTCAACTGCACAACTAACTCTACATCTATGAACATAGCTTAAAAAACATGTCTAAAACATAAATATAAATGCACAATGCTCCATCATAACCATACTGTGAATCACATACAAAACTCTGCTTGCAACACTGTCAGGAACACTATTGTTACAAACAACTGCACAATTGTCAGTACTTTGAATCAACCTTAGTGTCTATGATATCATGCTGATAACATATCCATGGAACATATGCTAGAGGCTCTCTACATATAACTACAACACACACTACTTACCATATGTTTTCATCAATGAAAAACATACAGTCAGCCACTGGCTCACTAGAAAATCTCCAATAGAAAGAACAAAATATTTTCTATGCTTTGATTCCAAGGAAAACTGAGAAACAAGATGAGTTAGAACATGCACTTGAGGGTAAACCTTTGTTGACTGAATTTCATGACATCATTTCTAATAATGTACTTGATGGTTTGCCTCCTATGAGAAGTATAAGTCATTGTATGGATTTGATACCCGGAGCTAGTTTGCCTAATAAAGCACCACATAGGTTGACACCTGATGAAAAGACTGAGTTGAATAGACAAGTGCAAGAATTACTTGAGAGGGGTTTGATTAGGGAAATTTTGAGTCCTTGTGTAGTACCTACTATGTTATCACTAAAAAATAATGGAGAATGGAGAATGTGCACTGATTCTAGGGCTAGAAACAAGATAACAGTAAAGTACATATTTTCTTTGCCTAGGATGGATGACATAATGGATATAGTTTGAGTGGAGAAAAGTATTTCACAAAGATTTATTTGAAGAGAGGATATCATTAGATTAGGATTAAAGAATGGGATGAATGGAAAACTTATTTTAAGACTAATGAAGGTCTGTATGTATGGTTGGTTATGCCTTTTGGTCTGACTAATGCACCTAGTACTTTCATGATCCTGATGAATGAAGTTTTGAAAATATCTTGGGTAAGTTTGTAATTGTATATCTTGATGACATTTTGATATTCAGTAAGAGTAAGGAAGAACATCTTGAGCATACTAGACACGTATTGTAGAGATTGAAGGAAGAAAAGTTTCTGATTAATTTGAAGAAATGTTCATTTATGAAAGAAGCGATTGTGTACCTTGGTTTTGTAATTTCAGCTGATGGATTGAAGATGAATCTTGAGAAAGTGAGAATTATACTTGATTTGCCTACACCAAAGAATGTTGGAGAGGTAAGATCATTTCATGAATTGGAAAGTTTTTATAGGAAGTTCATCAGAAATTTCAGTTGTATTTGTAATGCTATGACTGAAATGATGAGAGGAGATAAAAGGGATTTCAAATGGACACATGGAGCACAAAAGAGTTTTGAAACATTGAAATAAAGAATTGCAAAGTTGCCTACACTCTCTTTGCCTAATTTTAGTAAGGTTTTTCAAGTTGAATGTGATGCTAGTGGAAGTGTAGTAGGAGCTATTTTGAGTCAAGAAGGAAGCCCTATAGCTTTCTTTAGTGAGAAGTTGAATGATGCTAAGAGAAAATATTCAGTTTATGAACATGAATTCTATGCTATTGTTCAAACTTTTAAGAAATGGAGACAACATTTGATGCCTAAAGATTTTGTGTTGTATATTGACCATAAAGCTTTGTAGTATTTGGGAAGTCAGAATAAATTGAATTAGAGACATATGAAGTGGGTTGAGTTCTTGCATAATTTTTTCTTTTCATTGAAGCATAGAAGTGGATAGTTGAATAAAGTTATTGATGCCTTGAGCCGAAGAAGAAATTTGTTGATAGAAATGAGAGTTGAGGTACTTGGTTTTGATGATTTGAAGTGTTTGTATGAAACTAACCTTGATTTTGTAGAGCCTTGGAAAGCTTGTAAGTAACAAATAGTGAGTGATAAGTGGACTGATTATTTCATTTAGGAAGACATGTTGTTTAAGGGAGTTTAGTTGTGCATACCTAGAGGATCTATGAGAGAGAACATAGTAAAGGAGAAACATAGTGGTGGACTTGTTGGACATTTTGGGATTGATAAGACTATGAAACTGATTTTAGAAAGATAATTTTGGCCACAAATTTATAGAGATGTACAAAGAATGGTTAGAGGTTGCAAAATTTGCAAAACAACAAAAGGAACTAGTCAAAATTTGGGATTGTATACACATTTTCCTGTACTTGATAGACCTTATAATTCTATTTTGGTAGTGGTTGAAATTTTTTCTAAGATGGCTCATTTCATACCTTGTAAGAATACATCTGATGCATTACATGTAGCTGAATTATTTTTCAAGGAAGTGGTAAGATTGCATGGTTTATCAAAAACTATTATTTCACACAGAGATACTAAGTTTACTGGTTAATTTTGGAAAACACTTTGGAAAAAGATAAATATAGAGTTGAGGTTTAGTTCTACATTTCACCCTCAGATAGATGGACATACTGAAGTTGTGAACAAAAGTTTGGGAAACTTGTTGAGATGTTTAGTTGGAGATAAGCCTACTAATTGGGATTTAGTTTTAGCACAAGCAGAGTTTGCGTATAATAATTCTATGAATAGAAGAACTAAGAGGACACCATTTGAGATTGTTACTGGATTTCATCCTAAGGGAACCATAGAGTTGAGAGATTTTCCTACTGAGACAAGAAGAAGTGTTGAAGTTGAGGATTTTGCAGTCTTCATGAGAACTTTACATGATGAAGTCAAAAAGAATTTGGAGGACAGTAATTTGAAATATAAATAGAGAGAAGATCAGAGAAGGAGACATAAATATTTTGAAGTTGGAGATGAGGTTATGATTCATTTGAAGAAGAATAGATTTCCAATTGGTACCTACAACAAGCTGAAAATGAAAAAGTTTGGATCTTGTAAGATTCTGAAGAAATTTGATAGTGGAAATGCTTATGAAGTGGAATTACTGGAGGACATGGATATATCACATATATTCAACATTTTTGATATGTTTGAGTACTTTGAATCAAATGATGAGATAAAAGATGATCTAGATTATCCTAAGAAAAATAAAGAAAACATTAAGAAGATCTTGAATAGTAGAGTAAGGAAGAGCACCAGATGAAAAGACTGCATGGAATACCTGGTTCAGTGGAAAGACAATCCAGTTGAAGATAGTTCATGGATTACACAAGATGAGTTGGATCTTTATGATTCAGATCAGAATATGAGTAGTGCATGGTGTGGACATTAGTTCTTTATTTACCCTAGGTGTCTGATGTAGGAGCATCTTGGGTCTTTGAGCAATCTTGCATCAACCAAAAACATTTCCTATTTTCTATACTTGTAGGTTGTTAGAGTTATAGTCATTGCACTTGTTGGTTTCTTGTTATGAAAAGTTAATGAAATGATGTGGATGTATTTTTAAACCTTCTCCTATGAGCGCAAATCCTAATTCATCTTGAGTTGGGAGTTATCTCTATTTTCCTTGGGTATGAATTTTCCAGCCAGTTTCGCAAGAAACGTGGAAGTTCTTTGCCTTGTGCGGTTTTGTATGAGGAAATGGGACATTGAGAAGTTGGGGATTTGTTCTTGGATCATGTGTGGACCTAAATTTTACTTCACATTGTGTTTTTTTCATTATTTCAATAATTTTGGTTTTCTCTTCCTAAGTGGACCTATAATGTAATTAAATGCCTGACTGGCCGACTTGTGGCTTAGTTGGCTATATAAGAAGCTTAGGTTATTATAGGAGTAGGGAAGGAAGAAGGATAGAAGAGAGGAGTATGAGAACATGATTATGAAGGTAGATCATTAGAGAAGAAGATAATATACAAGCTGAAACTCTGGTTTCATAATTTCTTTGTATAAGGTTGAAACCTGGAAGGCCTCATAGTCAGGCATGTTGAAGGATTTATAATAATTGAACCAGTGTGCTTTCTAGTTGCCTTACCTTATTTTATGTTGTTTTTTCATTGTTTCATGTAAATTATATATTGCTTCTGTGTGTAACTCTGAGCAGGGCATGTTTGTTGGTTCAAGTTGAGTCAATTCTGCTTGAATCTTCCTTGCCCTTGCATCAGTTTTATTAAGATAATTGATTCACCCCTCCTCTCAGTTATCTTGGTGGAATTTAATTTCTAACAATTGGTATTAGAGCATCAGGTCCTTGAAGGAAAATTTTAATAGCTTAAGGAGATGCATGGAAATTCATTTCAAAAAATAAAGTCCTAAATTTGATGGAGTTAACTATGATAGATGGAAAGAGAAGATGAAGACACATCTATTATGTTTAGGGCCAAGATATTGGATGATCAAAAAGAATGAGAAATTTATCATTGAGGAAGAAAATATTGAGGATTTCACTGAAAAAAAGGGTTCTATTCATGTGTAACATACTTGCTAGAGAAACACTCTTGCTAGATCTTCATGAGAATGAATAGAGTTAGGTACAAACTCTAAAGACATCTCCTGAAATTTGGTTAGCTTTGGAATCTACTTTTGAAGGTGATAAACATGCTAAGAGAATCATATTACAAAATTGGATATGTTTATCTCAAGAGGTTAAAATGATGGAAGATGAATCTATCAAAAGCTATATTGGTAGAATATCAGAGATTGTTGTAGGTATCAAATCTTGTGAAGGAACAAGGATGAAGATGAGATCGTATGGAAGATCTTGAAAACCTTAACCTTGGCATTTAAGCAGACAACACAGATGATTGAACAATTCATACCTTATACTAAGAAGTTTACTAGAGAGACTCTCCTTGGAAGATTGGGAGCAAGAAAGATAAGTCTAAAAAAATCTGGAGATTTACCTAGGATTGAAACTACCTTCAATGCACTTAGTGTTCACCCTACTTTTTCAAGGAGTGCAAGTTTCAGTGGAGATTATGCCAACAACAATAGATCTAAGAATGAAGAAGATAGAAAGATTGAAGAAGAAATTTCCTTGCTTGTGAAAAGAGAACCAGAAGGTAAGAAAATCCTTAAATGTTGTACATGTCAACAATATGGTCATTTTGCTTCTAAATTTCCTAAGAGAGTGAAGAAATATAAGAATAAATTTAAGCCTAGAAGACCTAAAGAATGTTATTATGCTAATGATGAATAATTTGAAGCTAGTATTGAGAAATTATTAAGTGAGAGTGATAATGAAAGTGATGATATAGGATTTATTGCAATAAAAGAAGAAAATTCTAAAGCAAAAGTCAAAGAAGAAAAAGATTTAGTATCACAAGTTGAAAAGAAAACTGATTGGATCATAGACAGTGGTTATTCACTATTGGAAATCTAATATGGGAAAGTGAGATACTAAGAGGGGGGGGGGGGTGAATCAGTTATCCACAAAATTTTCTAATTTGAAAATAATTCCACATGCATGCCATAAACATAACTTTCAATATTGAAATGAATCTAGCATTCTAATCTCATTGATCAAATGAAACAAATAACACAAAATTTGATAAACCAAAAACCCTTGAAAGGTAAAACTAGGGTGGGGATGACACCCACAAATCTTCACTACTATAGTATTGAAGTGTGCATGTTAGGGCTACAATGTTTTGATCACTTCAGATGATCTACCCTATACGGGGTCTACCCTATTAAGAGCTTACATACTTATAAAATCTACCTTGATTAAAGGATTTAAAACTTACAACTAAGTAGGCACTCGATTAAGAGATTTATAAAGGCTTGTTAGGACCACTCTGTTAAGAGATTTACCCTGATTCACCTGCTAGAATGTATTAGTACACAATCCTTCAGTTTGCACTATAGATGCTGATTAATGATCATCTCTTTCCAATACTTGTCTGATCTCCAAAATCAAATGTAGCTCTGTTATGTCCTTCACTTCTCTGCTCAGTCACTCTGCCTGATCTCTGCATCTAATAATCAAAACACTTCTCTGCTCCACATACAAGAGATCTTCTCTATTACTCTACATTTTGGGGTTTTTATATCACCTTATATAAATATCTGATCAAGCTTCTAGATCAAGATCAATGATCTAGATTCATCACTTATGTTGCTTAAGCATTTTCTTTTTCCAATAGGTTACATGGATTGCATAGGGATTAATGATAAGAAATACAAAGCATAATCAAATCCTTGATTCTCTCAACAATTATTAAATTCTCACATAGAAGTCAACCAAAATGGTTTACCTTGGTGTTTGTTCCATTACAAACACATATGTCAAAACTAGCTTGCTCAGCATACAAAGTCTCTAATGCTCGATCAAAACTATTCTCCATATACTAGTTCTCGACACTGAATCTTCTATACAACTCGACATAAACTGCTTGGTAACTACTAATGTACTCAGTGACCTTTGACTTGCTCGACAGTGACTACTGCTCAGTAACTATACAAGTCTATACATGACTAGAACTTAATAAGATGGCTTGGTTGCATTGATGACCAACCAAAATTTCCTTGAAAATGACTAAGTGTTAGACACTAATAGAAAACATAACATAGGGATCAACAATCTCCCCCTTTGACATTAGTGGAAAAAACACTTTGTCATGACTTTTACATTGTATAACCAAAATAGTACTTAGTACATTGAGTACTTTCCCTAAGACTTTGACTCGGTCTTCAAAAATACTATAGTATATATACATGACTCTTGACATACAATGAATATACATTTACATCATAAAATAGTATGTCATACCTTTCTATTCTATATCTCTTCTTTGATCTCTATAGTATACATGAGTACATGACTCATTTCCTCCTTGTATCATGACATATCTACTATTTCCCCCTTATTTTTGTCACTTGAATCTACTGGGGTGTAGGGTTTAGAAAATACTTGTCCAAAAATGGTTTTTGGAGCTGCATAATCATTGCTAAGGCATTATCCTAACTAGATCTCATAGACTCCAAAACATGTATCTTGATCTCTAGCTAGGAAGATAGATCAACCAAAATCTTGACAATAGAGAGATGGGGATCTCTCTGTACTAACTCCTTTGCCGATGCCAATTCTCTCTACATAACCTCCAGATTAGGTGTTAACATTGTTTGTATTGAGATTAATTTGGCTCTAATTCTTCCATCATTAGCCATCAGCTCGACTAATCTACCTTGTGCATGAAGTAAATGTGTGAAATGAATGGAGTTGGAACTTGCATCCATGCCCAGTGAATGTCCAATAGACTTTAAATCTAATTGTAGTTTGTCAATCAATTCTTGATTATCCTTAGTGAATGTTTCTACATCGCATATTTTCTTGTACAAAGAGTAAAAATTATGGACAACCTCTTCTAAGTTATTCACTAGATCAGAAAGTTCTACCTATTTGACTTCTATCTCAGTTGAGACCCTTTCAAGTACCTTTGTCTCAAAGTTCTTTCTGACCACTGCATTATCTTTTCATTAGCTTCATTTTCATCATTGTTCACCATTTTAACAATATAAACTAATTGTTCTAGAATAGGTGAAGTCTCATTCACATCATCCAACTCAAAAGCTTCTACAAATATACCTTTTATTTCATGAAGTACTTGATTTTTCTGATGTTCTCTCCTTAGTTCCTCTTGCTTTCTCTTCTTCTTCAAGAGATCTTGCAATATTTGCATTTTCTCATAGGTCAAGTTATCAGTGTCCCTATTCAGAATCACTATAACTTCATCTAGTGTGACCTGTGTGCTAGGAGAATTTTCCTCTTTCTTATGCACTTTCTTCTTTGGTGTGTTGCCACTCGGAAGTTGTACTAAGGCTTGGATAACCTCTTTCTCCTTAGGCTCTGGATGCTCCTTTGTTATTGTCTCCCTAGTCTTCTTTTTTGATGTAGTCAAATGGAGGATCCAATTAAGGACTTTCCAAACTTGCAACCAAACCACAACACAATGAAATTACACAACAATAATACTAGATCTGGAAGAGAACATAAATCTTCATTCATAAATTCACTGATTACACACAATGTGCCAGGTTGTAAGGCCTTCCTGATTACGGAAAATTACAAAGCAACAAATAGTTTTACAAGATCATGCAAGATCCAATACACCTCTCAACTAGCCCAGGTCTGTAACACAACAGGAAACTACTAGGCACTCCAAGAAAGATCTAAACTTGTGCACGCAGACCACCAAGCAAACTTCTTGTGCCTAAGTTTGCAAGCTACTAACTCTGCTACCTTCTATCTAGATCCAATCTCATTCTAGATCTCTACTCCCACTGCCTTAAACAACTACCCAAACATCCTCTTAAATACTAATTCCCAGCCATAAGTCAGCTTTATAAATAATTAAATCCCAAAACCCAGTTAGCTTCCAAAGTATACAAATATTAAATGCAATAGATGGTCAGCTCTCAGATAGCCTTACAATAAATAAATTTAACATGTCGGCCTATAGATCCACATAGGAGAATGCAACATGCCAAATCTAGGTCCCCACATGCCCAATGGTCAATCTATAACTCGAGGAACACAACCCAAATGAAATGCACCAGTCGGCCAAGCTGATTCATCCAAACAACCAAGTCGATATTCAAGAAAACCAAGCACTAGTAAGCAACACTGAGTAGCAGAGAAATAACCAAGCGATAGTGAACTAACCATGCCAAGCATCACCAAGTAATGTATTTATCACCGAGCACTAGGAGTAACCGACATCTTCAGTTACCGAGTGTTCTTTAGAGACCGAGCACCCCAGTAAACACTGTAACCAAGAAACCATACTCCAAGATTGAGCAAATACTTCACTAAATAAGATCCAAAAATACCAATCTATCTTACAAAACAAACATATTTTTGGGTGATACATGATTGCCAAGAATCCTAGGATGCTCCTACATCAGACACCGTAGGTAAAGTAGATTTTCTCATAAGGAAATTAGGAACATGTTAAGGGAATCAGAATAGGTATGCCATATCT
The DNA here is from genome assembly GCA_027943335.1 of Chamaecyparis obtusa. NCBI lineage: Eukaryota > Viridiplantae > Streptophyta > Pinopsida > Cupressales > Cupressaceae > Chamaecyparis > Chamaecyparis obtusa. Next base: position 1,627,232 of record BSBK01002768.1, on the reverse strand, counting down.
CTTCTTAATGTTAGAAATAGGGAATAGTGAGAGGGGGGGGGGGGGGGGGGGTGAATCAATATTCTACAAACTTTATCTTTTGCCCAATTATGGATATAATAGATTATCTTTATACATGCATAACAATAAAGAACTCATAACACATTATTTGTTCTCGAGGAAACCCTGGCCAAGGGAAAACCCCGGTGGGGATGGTACCCACAAAGATCCACTAATCAAAAGTATCTTGTTAAGGATGTTGACCTTGTTAGGAGTCTATTACAAGCATATAGTGTATCAGTCCTGATTAAGGGACTATAGGCCTTGTTAGAAGCCTCAACCCTGTTAGGAGACAAAATGTGATTACCAGATGAGCCCACTACTCAAACAAGTAATGTACAATATACATTGATTAAAAAATAGGTTAAGGTACATAACCTTATACTTCTTGCATCAATATCACTTCATTACTCTTTCACTATTGCTATTACATATGCTTCATATATTTCGCATCATACTTCTACAATTACTTGCTGCTTTGTTACAATTACTTCACTTTACAAATACAATTACATTTACATTTATACCAATAGATTTATCAAAGAGTTAACATCTAGGATGTCATCCATTTATATTGTTAAGTCATTATTTTGATAAACAAAATAATCCCTTAACTCTTTACTAGTTTTGTCTTCATATTCTGTCCTGTCGGCTTACACTGTCTTCGGTAAAACTATCATAACTTCTTCCGTAAATGCCATACTGACTTGTGCTCTGAGATGGGTGATCAATAGACATCATAGAGTCTATGTTCAAGTGAAAAAGCACTTAACTTACTCCAGTCAACATTGCAAACAAAAACTGTATCCAAGTTCACTGGTAAAACACTGTCTCACACTTAGACAAATTTGCAATGCGCTCTGTCATAATTTATCTCTGACTTGTGCAATCTTCATGAGGATCATATGTTGCCATAATGAAAACATCTGTGCAATCAACTCAGCCAAATTGCCAACAATCTCCCCCTTTGTCATTGGTGGCAACATATGAGAAAATTGGCTAAGTGTACAACTCAAAATCTCAAAAATGTTCAAAACTGTGGCCATAGTATAAAATACATACTATCCTTATAACTCCTCAAAAATTATTTCCTCTAATATAGTACTCCCCCTAAGAGTAACAACCCTTATCATATATTATCAATTTTCTTCTATATATCTCTCCCCCTTTGACAACAATGACAAAATAAGGTAGGGAGGGTCACAAAATTGTATCACAAAAAGTTATACCTCAATTTATTTATTGCAAAGCCGGTAGGGTTGCAACACAATCTACAAAATCTATCTTCATGGCTTCTATCTCCTTCTCCTATGATTTCTTAATGGAATTTGCCACATTAAGTAGTGCGCTCAGTCCATAAGAAGCAATTTCACATGCTTGGAGGTTTTCAAAGTTAAATTTCTAAAAAGATGTCTTTGCTGAAAGACAATCTTCCAACTGTTCTTCAATTATGCTCAACTTCATAGTAACATTGTCTCTCAAAAGAGTATATCTTCTTAGTTTCTTATCTTTCTCATCTTGTAAAATTTTGATTTCATCATACAGTTTTCTAACTTTCTTCTCAACATTACAGACCTTCACATTGGGGTTAGATAGAAGGTTTGTTTCATTTAGAATCTTTGTTTCCTTCAACTTTATCTTCTGATCTTCCTCAGCTGTCAAAGTCTCTGATTTTGTACACTGTATGTACAAAGATTGTCCCATTTCCAAATGTTTCCTCAAATCTTTGATATAGATATTGTTGGGTAAAACTGAGGTTCAATGGATAGCCTTTTATGGATATAATAGAATCGAAATTACCCTTACAAATGTCAATCCGGGATTCGTAAACTCGTGAGAGATATAACGGCTGTTTGCTCAAGGGGTGAAAGTAATAAATCAAGGGTTTTATGAATGCAAATTACTGCTTTAAACTACCACACATCTATTGCAAATGAAAACACAAAGCAATTAAGAATCAAATCCCATCTATTGTAAATGAACTTCAAATACAAACCAATACTTCTATGAATGGAATAAATTCATCTAAAGTTCACATCTTTAAACAATTGAACAATATATTTATAAATGCTATTAACACACTTCTAAATAATTAATCACACTCTTCTAGATAATTAATCTCAATGAATGCTTATTGCGGAAGTTGTTGTCTGATTAAAAGTTGGTTTAATTAAGGATTGTAATCTGCTTAGATTGCGACAGGAAGTTTTATAGCGGCAGGAAAATGTTTTCAATAGACTGGTTCAAAATGCAGGGTGCGGCAGGAAGTATGATAAGTGGTGACAGGGGATATTATAGATGGCGACAGAAAGTTGTGAATATTGCGAATATTATATCTTAATGACTGAAAGGATATGGTAAGAGGAATACAGAAAATGATATTGTGAGTACTAAGGTTGAATGCAAGTGGTAGGAAGAATATGGCGAATAGTAATAGATTTATGTAATAACAGAATAATATCAAACAATTTCTTCATAAACTATTACAACCAACTATTTCATCAGACAATTGAATTTATGATCATTCGACAAGCTCTGTATAGATTCAATCAAACATATATATATAGCAACTTCTGAGAAATGCACACAATCAAGGCTTGAAAGGAACACACGAAATTGACAACACTGAAATACTTACAAAGCAAACTATAATAGTCTCACCGAGCTTTCCAAGAGGGGGCCCTCCTCCGGTTCACTGGGTGAGAGATATCCTAAAACTGGCTGCTACAGGAGTTCCACATTTTCAATACAGATTTCGAAGATGATAGAAAAATAGAGTATATCATATATTATCGGTCCTCTGTCTTTTGATTCACATTTACTTATATAGCCTAAAATGTTCAACCATATTAATAACTGACCAGAATGGCCGCTGGCCTGTTTCCTAAACATGGAGAATAGTTTGTTTTGGCTGCTGGCCATACATAACAAATTGCGAAATAGTCTAACTAAAATATCATATGGCCAAAATCTGAGCCATTCAAAACTATGTACTTAATGTAACAAGGCGACAACTCCAAAACTGTTCTTCCAGCGAAATGGCCAACTCCATATACTCGTATGTTTAGTTCCTGTAGCAAAATGAACCAACATATATCAATATTTATGCATTTAAACATCCACTCTTTCAAGAAATATTTCAAACCTTAAGACTTTATTATATGCACTGTATTCCTTAATAATTAATGGCAAAACAGGGATTTTGACAGGCTTAAGACAAGGCAAAAGTTACAAAGAATGTACAAAAACAAAAACAGTTCGCACACCCATCATTTTCCCCCCAGCTCAAAGGTTTTGCATGTCCTCATGCAAATTAGGTGTGTGGCTGGATTGAATAGGCTTCTCATTTATTATCTCTGTATCTGCTTCAGCTGTGGTTACACCAGTGGTTCCCTTTTCCTGAGAGGTGAGTGATTGTAGCTGTAACTGCAACTGTTGGTTTGATTGATGGAGCTGAGTGATCATCTACCACAATTGTGTAGTAGAAAAGAGGGACATATTCTATTCAGCGTCAGGAATTTCATGAATTTCACTTGTTCCTGTAGCAATTGGAATAGGGGCATTTTGAACTGTAGGCGCGACAGGGAGTTGAATGTTACTGATAGCAACCATTGCAAGAGTAGTTTTAGGAAGGGGAGGCTCAACATTAATACCCTAATAAAGGACCAGATCAGTAGTGGTATTAGAGGGTTCTGGCATTATGATTCCTTCTTGTTGAGCATGTTCTTTATGGACATCTTCCTGTGATTTTGCAATTTCAAGGTTCTCTTGCTGATCGTCCATAATGCCTTCTTCTTTATTAATCTCAGCATTAGTGTCCTCCCCAACTTTTTCACTAAATGCTTTGCTGAATTCAGTGCCATGTTGTCCAATTTCTCCTGCATTTTGTTGTTCAAGTGGCTCTTCTGCGTCAGAAATTGTTTTCTCTGGAGTAGAGGCTTCTTTTTGCTGTTGTGACTTCTTATTTCTACGCTGCTGGCTCCTCATCCTTCTCAAAAACTGAGCACTCTTTGTCTGGGGTTCTTTTGTTCCCAAAATTTCCATATCACCTGCGGATTCCATTGTGTCAACTAACCCTGGCAATTTAGCAGGGGTATGCTGCTTCTGTCATGTAATCATGGAATGAGGGCTATATTCTAGGGTTTCACTTTCCACTTTTCTCTTAGGCTTTGAGGCTTTTACTTTTGGTAGGCTTGAGGGTTTCAGGCGCCGCTTTTTGGAAGAACTGGCTTCAGGGGTATCATCAGCGGCAGGAGGTTGAGGACTTTCTATAGGAGTTGAATTCACAAAGGCATCCCATTTGAGAGGTGGCTGAGCCAGGCGAAGGTTATGGTTAATAATGAGCTTGATTAATCCATGGTGGGCCAAGGAATCAGCATGTCCCTGATTGTATTGGTCACAAGACCGTTTTAGGGAACAAAATAGGTAATAGGGAAAATTAACAAGAACACCATATAGCAAATGTAACATTAAGCGAAAATGGTGGGCAAATACATACTTGAAGCGACCTTCGCAGGTGATATAGTGAATTAAAAACTTGGTAATATCATCCCATGGCTCCGGAAGTGATTTCCTTGCTATCCCTTGCCCCTGGATGTTCTCAATCGATTCGCCGCGTTGTAGAAATTGCTTTTTGTGGGGTTTCAAATCGGTAACTCTGGATGACGCGGTAGGAAAGAAATGATCACCAACTTGAGGCAAGCCAGTGACCTGTGCAATAACTTGCAAATTCACTGGGAATTGGAGTCCACGAACTGTAGCACTGTCCCCCTGGAAGCCCGTCGCAAATTCCACAGCGACAGTAGCATCAAACCCACTCAATTGTTTAAAGAACTTCGTCCAACCAGCATGAGCAAAAATTTTCATTGCCTCTTCAGCAGCATGCAATTTGTCCATTGAATCAGGTTCATAGCGAAGGTGTTTACCCCCCATGTTTTAACAGGCAACAAAATTTGAAAAGTTTATCACAAAAAGCAACAGCAAAAATGAAAGTGACAGGAAGTATGAAGCGGATTTAGCAACAGGGAGATGAGGACAACGCCAATAAAAAGTAATAATAATGGCAAAGCCGGTGTAATTAATTGTTAAGGACAAAAGACTCATGTAGAAGTGACCTGGCGTAGGGATTAGTAATAATGAAAAGGAGAGTGTAAGAACTGTCATGGAAATGATGACTCCATAAGGGCGTATGCGAAAATGATGACATGTCCCATGACCCCCCCAGCTTAAGTGGCTAAGCCGTCCGGGTCATGCCAAGTAATTAATAAGAAAATAAAGTACATAAAACAAAGCATAAGGTAAGAAAATACTTCCTGACGTGGTGACAGTGTGGAGATCGAGGCGAAGTCGTCAGCAAATCCAAGGAGATCAGTGAGCATGGAAAGAGTGCCGTCAGCCGTAAGAGAAAAAGACAGCAGGCACGTGAAGAGTAAATGGAAACCGGCGGCAGGCAGCCAATGAAAAGACAGGGAATAGAGATACGTGGCAGGTGCAGCAGTGGAGCCAGCAGGAAAAAATCGGACCGTCAGGATAACCACGAACAAAGAACGCCGAGAGGAGGGGCGAAAGAAGGGCGACAGGAGCGCCAAAACCTCCTGTCACAGCCACCAAAGAATGACCCACCCCCGAGAGATTGGCAACAGAGACCTGAAAAGCTCCTATCGCACGCGCCAGAAGATAAGTGGGGCCGTTGGCGGCCCTTTTGGGTTTTTATTTTTTTTATTATTTTTTTTTAAAATTTTTTAAATTTTTAAATTTCTTTTTTTTTAATATTTTTTTAATATTTTTTTTTTTTTTTTTTTTTGTGAAAAATTTATTTACGACACGAGACTGCCGAGAAATCGGTTTTCAATCAAGTGCCGCCCGACAGCGCTGGCGAACCAGGTTTCACTACCAAGGAGTTTTGACAACTACAAGTTGCTGGATTACCCAGTTTTCAACAAGTAGTTGGCCAACAACGCCAAAGACTGGTTTTCATTGTTGGATCCTTTCTTCTTCTTCTTTTTTTTAATTTTTTTTAATTTTTTTATTTTTTTTAATTTATTTTTTAATATATTTTCTATATATATATATATATATATATATATATATATAGAAGCATATACATATTCTAGCAATGTTGAGGAATACCATAAGGAACCAAGGTGAGTTCCTTAGCAAGCGCCAGAGAGAAAGCTTCCTTGGAGAGAGGCTTTTTATACAGCTTTAGTCGATGGCCATTAACAAGGAGCGTGCGACGTTCAGAATCTACTGTGCAGAGCTGAACTGCACCATTGTCATAGACATGCTCAATTTCGTAGGGTCCAAGCCATCGTGTGTGAAACTTGCCTTTGAAATCCTGAAACTGGGAATCGTACAAAAGTGCCCAATCACCTGGCTGAAAGGAGCGTTGACGAATGTGTTTGTCGTGCCAAAGTGCTCGCTGATTTTGGACAAGTTCGGTATGGAGGAGTGCATCCTGACGGAGTTCATCCAAGGAGTGGAGTTGGGTTAGGCGTTCTTGCTGAGCATCAGAGATACTCAAACCGAGTTGAAGTGCAGTTCGAAGAGTTTTAATCTCGAACTCAATAGGAAGAACAACCCTCTTACCATAGACCATCTCATAAGGGGTCAGACCAGTGGTGGTCTTCCACGTGGTACGATAGGCCCACACAGCTTCAGGAAGCCATGTGGCCCAATCACGCTTATGAAGAGCAACAGTCTTGGTAAGAATATTCTCCAGTTCCCGATTAGTGACCTCTACCTATCCATTTGCTTGAGGATGATAGGGTGATGATTTTCGGTGATGAATTTCATACTCTTTGACTAATGTAGCAGTAAGATCTGAAGTGAACTGGGGTCCTTGATCCGTAGTAATCTCCCGTGGAACACCAAAGTGGGTGAAAATCTCAGAGTACAAGAAGGTAGCAACTTTAGTATCACGGGCATGCTTGAGAGCAACCACTTCAACCCACTTAGTAACATAATCCGTACAAACAAGAATGTATTCCTTGTCATTAGAAGGTGGATTGATAGGGCCCACAAAGTCAAGACCCCACTTCTCAAAAGGTTCAATAGAGAGCTGAGGATGGAGTGGCATTTCATCAGAACGAGTAGGACGACCCATTCACTGGCATCGATCACAATGATGAACATAACACCTACAATCCTTATGGAGTGTAGGCCAGTAATATCCTGCAGTAAGAATCTTTTGAGCAGTCCGTTGAGCAGCAAAATGTCCTCCACAAGGTTCAGTATGGCAAGCACGTAGAATATCAAAGACATCCTCTTCAGGGACACACCGACGCATAATTTTATCAATGCCGGTACGGAAGAGAAGACCATTGATCCATGTATACTGTCCACTCAAGCTGACCAACTTCTGACATTCTCGAGGAGAGAAGTGCACTGGAAACTTGCATGTAACAAGATAGTTAGCGATGTCGGCATACCACGGACTCTTGGTAGAAATGGCAAAGAGGTGTTCGTCAGGAAACATATCATCAACAGGAACAAATTCACCATCTGATTGTTGTAACCGAGACAAGAAATCTGCAACCACATTTTCTCGACCAGGCTTATCAAGTATAGTGACATCAAATTCTTGTAATAAAAGTAACCATCTAATAACTCTACCAGTTACCACAGGTTTATTCATTAAAAATCGAATTGCGGAATGATCAGTATGAACAAACACTTTATAAATAGTAATATAATGCCGAAATTTATTAATGGCATAAACAACAGCTAAAAATTCTTTTTCAGTTACCGTATAGTTTACCTCAGCACCAACGAAGTTCTTGCTGACGTAGTAAATGGAATAGAATAGGTTCTCATCTTTTTGTCTGATTACTGCGCCCATTGAAAAATCAGAAGCATCAGTGTGAATATGGAATGGTAATTCCCAATTAGGACCTCTAAGGACGGGAGTAGTCACAAGTTTGTTTTTAATAGTCTTGAAAGCTTCTTGACACTCAGGAGTCCAAGCGAAAATAACATCTTTGCCTAACAAAGAAAATAAAGGAGAAGCAATTTTACTGAAGTTTTGAATAAATCTCCTATAATATCCAGCATGACCAAGGAAACTCCTAACGTCTTTCTGAGTTGAAGGTGTAGGGAGGTCTTGGATTATTTGGACCTTTTTGGGATCAACTTGGATACCTTTTGAGGAGATAAGGTGACCTAAGACAATTCCTTCAGTCATTAACATATGACACTTCTCATGGCTTAAAGACAAATTAGTGTCAATACATCGCTTAAGCACTTTCTCTAAGTTATCTTTAGCTTCATCAAAAGTATTCCCATGAACAGTAAAGTCATCCATATAAACTTCTACACAATCATTAACTAGATCAGCAAAGATGCTTAATACTGCTCGTTGAAATGTAGCAGGAGCATTACATAATCCAAAAGGAAGAACATTGTATGCAAAAGTTCCCCACGGGCAAGTGAAAGTGGTCTTATCCTGATCCTCTAGGGCAATGCGGATTTGATTGTACCCGCTGAATCCATCCAAGAAAGAGAAGAATCGTTTCCCTGCAAGAGTATCCAAAACTTGATCAATAAAGGGTAATGGAAAGTGATCCTTCTTAGTAGCCTTATTTAATGCTCTATAATCAACACAAATATGCCACTTACCATTTTTCTTTGGAACAACAACCAAAGGAGATACCCACCTACTATCCGAGATAGGATATATAAAACCAACATTCAACAGTTTCTGAAGCTCTTCTTTAACTATGTCGTGTAAAGCAGGATTAAGTCTTCGTTGTGGTTGTCGAACGGGGCGACTTCCTTCTTCTATGTAAATGTGGTGCATACAAGTGTCTGGATGGATACCTCACATATCTTGATACTCCCATGCAAATGCATCTTTATGTTCTTTGAGCATACTGATGAGATCTTTGACTTGAGTTGGTGTCAATTGTGGGTTAATATTGAGGGTACGTCTTGATAGAATTTCCATGGGTTCTGAAGGTGTAGGAGCATTAAGAATGAGTTCTGCTGACGTTCTTGGTTTATCTAAAGATAATAATGGACTATACAAGCATTGATGTGGCAAAAGTTGGTGTAGGATGAAGAAGTGTTTGATAGATCGAGGATTGTTGATTAGAGGAAAATTTCCAAAAGGACAATCACTAGTCGTATGAGAAGGAAAAACCATAGTTTCTAAAATATCATTAGACTCATACCTATTTTGAAGAAAGTTCATTAAAATAGTGTCCTCAGTAGGCTCCTCAAGGTGATGGGCTTGCTCGATAGCAAGGATTGGTACTGAATCTTCTAGATCACTATCGATCCATGCAGGATCTTCTGTATCCAACAAGGGGTGAGCTGGGGGATATAAGGTCAATTGTTTTGTTTTCTCTCCATTGGAAATAACCATGTTACCTGACCAACAATTGATATGAGCATTGGCAGCTGCTAACCAAGGTCTCCCTAGAATTAAAGGATACCCTCCCAACTTAGCTTTTGGTTGTAAAATCATAAAATCAGTTGGATAATCCCAGCTATCAATGGAAAGAACAACATCTTCTATAACCCCCTCTGGTCTGACTAAAGATCGGTCAGCCATCTGAAGTACTGTAGGAGTAGGTCTAAGTCCATCCAAAGAAAATTTGATTTTTGTTTCATTGGTCATCACATTTATAGCAGCACCTAGATCTACAAGTGTGTTAGGAATAACAATTGTACCAATACTTACTTGTATAACAGGGCTACCAGGATCTGCATATTTTGAAATGGTTATATTCCCCAACATCAACTTAGCTAATTGTCCAATAACTTGAACAGTCTTTGGATCCTCCTTCTTTTTCTGTCGTCGGGTGCATAACTCACGTACTGTTTTATTGTATATTGGAATATCCTTAAGAGCCTGCAAAAGAGGAATTTTAATGTTAACATTCCGGAGTTCATTCATAAAATCAAACTCAGTTTGTGTATGTTCCTTTGGTACAGGTTTAGAAAGCAAGCGCTCAGGAAAGGGTGGAGAAAAGGGAGGTTCCTTTGGAATGTCCTCCTTATCTTCTTCTTCAATTTCCGTAATAGTTGGCCCTTGGAGAGCCTTTCCCGACCTTAACTGGACTCCTTCCAGTTTGACTGCATTGATTGGATAAGTAGGGTAATTTTCCACCTCATTATTATATATGGGTTGAGGAGGTTTATTGTTGGGATTTGGATTCGGTTGAGTTGGCATAGATGTAGGTCTAGGTGGTTGTGGTGGATTTAAAGGTGGATTTGAAGAAGATGGAGGTATTGGAGGAAGAAATTGTTGAGTTTGTGGGTAGGGACTTATCATTGGTGGTGGTGGAAAGGATTGTTGTGGAAAATAAGGTTGTGTATAAGGTTGTGGAGGTGGATACGAGGATTGTGGCACATGTGGCCTCCATGCCTGATGCCACGGTTGTGTACTAGGTTGAAAAGTTTGGGGCCATTGAGAATAGGGTTGAGGTTGTTGCCAACCGCCATACCATGGACTTTGGTTGGAAAATTGCTGAGATGATCCAGAAAAATGTTCATTAGAAAATCCTCTAGGTGGAAACGGGCGTCGCGGAGCCATATAATAAACTGGTTCTTCAGTGTATTCCATAGGAGCAATCCCTTCAGGAAATGGGAGTAGTGTTGAAGTCTTACTAGCTTCCTCAAGGGATGCGATATGAGTCCTATTATAAGGGCAGTCTTCTGGTCCATGCTTCTTACGACACGTTGGACAATATACTGCCAAGGCCTTTCCAGCTTCTTCTTGTTTCCTGCGAGTATACAAAGTGTCAATTTGCTTGCCCATGTGGTTTAATAAATCAGTTTTAAGGTCTTCAAGTAAATTACCAATTTCTCACTTGGATATACCTGATGCATTACCCATGGTGGAAAACTTACTTGAAGGTCCACGAACAGATCTATGAGATCGCGAATAGTTCCTGCATATGTCACAAATATCATCGAAGGGCATTTTAGAAATATCACCTTTACCAATCAAATTTAAGGCATCCATGGTTTCATCGCGAATCCCTCTTAAGAAGAACATCTTAATAGTGTCTGCAGTCAAATCAGGGCGTCTTGAGCGTTGTAGGCTAAAGGCAAAACACTCTAGAAAATCTTCAACTGACTCATCTTCCCGTTGAGTCATGCAAAAGATTTCATCCCATACCTCCTTAGTTTTACAATACTCCTGATATTTTTCCAGAAAAGCATCTTTCATTTGACCCCATGTTCTAATGTCCCTAAGACTCATAAACCATCGTAATGCAGCATCTTTCAATGTAGCTGGAAATAGCTTTAATTTTTGTGCATCATTTTGGTAGTCATAGCTATTACAAAGGACATTAAATTCAAACAGGAACATATCAGGATCCTCAGAGGTTGACCCTCTAAATATAGGAAGCGCTGAGTGAGGGATGTTCTTCGTAGGGGCATTATCCTCTGGAGGTTGAATGGGGAATTCGAAGGTCGTATTGTGTTGGACAATGGCATTACTAGCATTATTTCCTTCCCCCGCATTTCCTATATTATCACCCATGACTTCCTCTAAGACTTGTGTTGCCCAAGGTGTGTAATGTATTGTAAAAGGTTTCTCCGGTAGATCCTGAAGTTTACTACACCTAGTGTTGTATGAGTCTTTGAATTGGTGGAGGATTTCAGAGGATGTAGTAAGGAAGTCAGACTGTGAAGGTGGCTGTAAATTGGCTTCTTCGTTTGGTTTAGATTGGTTATTCGATGACCTCTTCTCTTTTTGTGGTTTTTGAATTTTTGAACTACTTGCTAATTCTTTCTTAACAAACCTACCTTGACTATCTCTAAGTCTATTCATGCACCTAAATGACTTACTGCAGTGGAAACCAAAGGTACTAGCTTAAGCAAGGTCGACAATTGCTCAAGACTTCTCAAGGGCTCACTGTTCCTATCTTGACCTATTATAGTTTCACACCTTTAATATCTCTCCCCGGCAACGGCGCCAAAAATGTTGGGTAAAACATAGGTTCAATGGATAGCTTTTTATGGATATAATAGAATCAAAATTACCCTTACAAATGTCAATCCGGGATTCGTAAACTCGTGAGAGATATAACGGCTGTTTGCTCAAGGGGTGAAAGTAATAAATCAAGGGTTTTATGAATGCAAATTACTGCTTTAAACTACCACACATCTATTGCAAATGAAAACACAAAGCAATTAAGAATCAAATCCCATCTATTGTAAATGAACTTCAATTACAAAC